>JAOVYX010007792.1:0-35611 GCA_035668315.1 Drosera spatulata | reverse complement strand
CCCTCCCTCTTCTTCCTGAATGAGAGCGTCCGGGCTCACTTTTTGTTTCTCGTTCTTCCTCCTGTGTTTCCTGCATGTATATAATATGAAGAAATCGTTAGGTTGAAGCATGAATATTTTGTAGCCATTTGAACATTCTATCATTCATTCCAGACTCCCAGCAAGAACATAAATACTTTTTCTTCGGGTATACAAAATTCCTTCTTTAAAACTCAGCTCTAAGCAGAAATCCTTTGCTACGACTCTCAGCTTGATTTCGGAGGACTTTCTGTGTTACTTTCGTTCCTCTTTTGGCTTCTAACATTCTCTTCTAGGCAAACAACTGTTTAAGGGAGTCAGGTAAATACCGATCCACCATAACCGGAATCCTCATCCGTGTTTTTGGTCTTGATGCTCGTCAGAGAATCCAAAGAAGTCCATGTCACCACAGTTGTATCCGTTTCTCTTCCGAGTGCCACAGTAGCACTAGCACAAGCACTCCTGTCAGCCAACTCTTCATCCCTAACATTGCAGCGGGAATTCCTGCTGCAATGATCAGCATCCGGCCGTGTCCGTTTCTTCGCCAATCCCACGGGCAACTGAACCCGAACCGAATCTTCGCCCCATTTCTTACCCGTAGACCCAACAACAGAGCCTACTTTTTCCATGTTCTGGTTACTATGTTCCATCCCGATCTGGTTCTGTTTGCTGCATGTTGCCTGATGAACTATTGACTCTAGTGTGTCGGGGGTCCTACCCCATGTGGGTTTTGCTGGTGTAGTGGGGAAAATCCCTCCAAGCTCATGCATTGCTAGCTGCCCATTCTTCCATGTTAGCTCTGCTACTTCATAAGTGGACCTGCATAAATCTCTGATTAGCCTCGAACAAATCTGTGTGCATCTGACTTTTACAAGTAAAACTACTGAAAATAATTGCCTATTCAGTGTCTCATATCCTAGTCCACTGTAGAACTCATAAATTGCTTGCTTGTTTGTAAGAAAACCCTGCGGGAGTGCAGGCAGAGCAGGCAGGAGCTTAAGCAGTCACCATGAAAAAGAGTACCGCCCGCTTAATTCTTTGGTACACGCTAGGTGGTGTTTGGTCGCTGTTATACCGCTTATTGTGAAAAAAGTTGCAGGAAATTATTTGTGTTTTCAGTCCAGATTTGGAAAGACCAGAGAAGATATGGACATAGATATGCTGTAGCTCAAGCTGGAAATATGAACCAGGACACTCTAGGCGTGGTGTGACTGGATCCGGCTATGTGCCATAATCATGGAAAAAACCTGATAAGCTTGTTAATATGTTGGTTCTCGGCTATCTAACATACTGACTTCTTGACAAGTAAGAACTAAAGAACAAGCACACTGGCGAGCTGAAGCTACCGGGTTGATTTCGCCTGGATCCTGCTGTTAACACCCCGCAGCCACAACTACCGGTTTGATTTCGCCTTATCAGTGGAGTGAACAGGATTAGAGCAAACTCAGACTGACATAAGAGAGCTCAAATAAGGAAGAGAGAGCATACATGGGCACAAGAGGACTGAGGCTGTTGTGCTGGTGATGATGGTTCACATGAGACGATCTGTTTACTTGTTCTCCTGCTTCATTTCGCACTGAACACTGATGATTCATGATGATGAATGACCCTTTCCTCTATATAATCTCTCTGTAATATATCTTCAGCTAATTATGTGGTACAGCTTTTATTTGGAATGTTTCTTCTTGGCTCATCACAAATTTGCGTTTGCTTTGCTTTGGTTTTGTTTCCAGGGAGTGTACTCTCAATACAACAAATATATGTGGTAGTCAAAGAATCAGTTCGTGATATATTGCAGAAGTGGGGTTTGAGAGGAAAGGAGAAGGTGCTGATGCAGGTCAGAAAGAAATGGTGGGAATCAGAGTTGAAGTGACAGGTTCTTTCATCTCCACTTTTTACTACTAGTAGTTTGATTCAGTAACTATAGGATTAGCTTGAAAAAATATGGTATGACGGCTTAACGTTTTATAGCCCGTGTGATATAAGTCAGTTGGATGGTGACCTATCGTGATTAGTTCTTAACAATACGGAAGGATGTACGAGTGTTGGTTGTGACCGGATCTTACTTTTCTTCATTGCTTTGGGGGCAAACTCGAGATTTTTTCTACAAGGATTTCTATCGGCCGGTTGAACCGCTCTACAAATACTATACCCGGGTTATAAGCACTTATATTGATTTATAAACCCGAGTTATGAGCACTTGTAACTTATATCAGCCGTATGTATAAACCATTTTTCTTTGGCGACACATGAGATTAGGTATAGTAATATATTTACAACATGATGACTTGACATGTGTCTTGGTACAGTTGTTCTGCTATCAAGATTCAAGGTGACCCCTTCGAAGGACCACAACTACCCACTTGTTAGATGTACTGTTGTTAGTATAGAGACACAACAATTGCTCCTCTTAGTTTGGTCCTAATAAATACATCCCCGAATACATATAATCCAACGAGTTTCTGTTTCTGAGTCAAAAACTTTGCAGGGCTGCTTGCAGTGTCTTCACCATTGACACGAACTTGCTAGAATTAATAGAGTTGTATATTTTTCTGTACTGTATAGTTCTATAAACTCTCCTGGAAACTGGCTTCATGTGACTCTCTAGTACTTGTACTTGTGTGCAGCCTCTTCATTGACTTCACTTGACTTCACACTGTATCAGTCTTTTTCATCTCCTTATACAAAAAACAGTGAGTTGTCGAGAAGGATTAACTCAATAATAAGTAATCTTCTTAATTTGACACGTTTTGAGGATGTCAGAAAATGATATTTCTGTAGTATAATTTCAAAATAAGGATAAAATTATTATTATTTTTACCTGATTGTACTCCTGATATTCTCCACCTGAGAGGATTATGCACTACGGATATTCTCGTGAGAAGGACATCGATGAAAACTATAGGGGTGGGAATGAAGAAAAAGAACAAGGGTTACTTTCCTGGAAAAGTTCGAGTGGGGCCAGTGTTTGCACCCAATCTTTTGGTGATTGGTTCCTTGCAACTTCTATTATCGGGGCATCATAACCCCACTTTGGACAGTTGTCTCCTCAATCTAACAGAAGCTGATGCAGTACAGGTTGTTGTTGCTTATGTGTATTATGATAAGATCATATATCCTTTCATGATCCTTTCATCGAGTGGTAGCAATCCAACCCACAGTCACAGCGGTGGACCGGATTACTGCCATCCACTGCTGTTCTTCTACTAATACTCACCACCTATTGCTGCCAACACCGTCCATCACCACACCACCAGCGCCACCAGTTGCAGCAACGGGCACCCAATTCCGAACACCTACCATCGACACAATGCATTTGGCAACTCTGTATAGGATCTGTCCACATACCTCATATTCTATACTTGCAAGAGAGAGATGGTAAACACATAAGGTAGTTAATTTTCCGAATGTAGATTATATCCCGATAAAAACGAAAACCAAGCAGTGTGGTCTTGAAAATGAAACGAGAATCGATTTGTTAATGCAAACGTATCAAAGTGCAGACATGGAGGACCAAGCACCAATATACAAAACTCGATTATCTACTGGTAGTCGATAATGAGACGTAGACATCCCACATGCTGCCACATGTGCAGTCGCAGTCTCTGCGATTAAAATAATCGAGAAAAATTAACATGATATGATAGTCGTGTTTCGCGGGCTGTCGATACCAATCATTTCCCGACCAATGAGGTTCAGGTTAGAGATCCTCCTCAATCTAAATGTCCATTGATCAATCTTAGTTGTCCAACAAAGCAAACCAAAACCAATTATAGATTCTGCTGTAAATTTTATTTAAATTTAATTATCCTTTTAAAAAATAATGTATTTATATTTAAATATAGATATTTTTTTAGATCTCATCTATTTTTAAGACTATTAAAGGAACTTATCTAATTAGCTATTAGTTAAATCTAATCATCTTAATTAGGTGAGAAAATTAGATGTTAATTAATCATCTTGAGTTCTATAAATAGAGTTCATTATACATGTTTTCTAAGAGAACAAATGCAATATCCCGAAATTTTGATATTAAATATATTATAAAATATAACGCTATTTAAACGTACGAATAATGAAACAAATACGTAACGTTAAATATATCGTTATAACGACGTAATGTATATGTTAACAAACGTACGTATTAAACGTAACGTACGTGCGATATTATAACGTAACGTTATAATGTTATAATACATCTATTTAGGCTAATAAAATGCGATCCGAAAAATATTCGAAATTCACAACAAAACAAATGTCATCAAATGAAAGATAATTTTGCCTATTTATAGGTATATTTTTCGATACGATAATAGAACGAAATATGGATGAAAATAGACTCACAAAAACAAAACGAGGGAGAGAAATTCGTAATATTCAACTCCCTCCTTTTCCCTCCTACCAAATCCCTTCCCTGCATCAATTCATGTCCGACACAACCTACGCCTTGCCGCCCACCTTCAATCACGCTCCATCACCTCTTCCTGTGCATCACAATCCTTCACTCCTCACTGCAAATACACACAACCTCACACACTCCTCTCCTTCCCTTGCGTCTTCACCATCAACACACCGCCATCAAATCACTGTCATCATCCGAGCACCATCATCATCAAGTAGCAACAAGGAATGCAAGGGCGAACGGCGACGTTTTCAGGGTGATTGCAGCAGCGGTGGCGAGCAAAAAGAATGAGGACGAAGTTCACGGCGAGAAAAACGAGCATTTAAGGTAATTTAAACCGTAAGAGATATTTACTTTCATTCATGAGCTAGATTCTGTTCGTGTATGTTTGAGATCGTGTTTGTGCTGTAATATGATCGTTTTAGTCATGTTTCGTGCGTTTTCGGATGAAGAAATGATGAAATGCGAAAGTGTTGGATGAAATGCCAACGTTCCAGTCAAACTAGCACTGTCGCGCTCGCGACGACATGGTCGCGCCCACATCTGACCCAGGTCGCAGCAGCGACGGGGCTCTGTCTTGAGGACAGAATGCCCCGACGCGTCAAACATCAATTTTTTTTTAATGAGGACGTTGCACTCGCACTCCCGCCAGGGGACCCCCGTCCTTGGGGAGCGTAGCGCACATTCGTCATGAAGAATTAACCTAAATGCGTATATGTGATACATGAGCCTTGCGTATAGAAATGGACATTTATTAAACACATATGAATAATGCTAAGTGAAAAATCATCATAACACGAGCCTAATAAAGCATTTAAACGAATCTGAGATTTACCTTGTGGAACATACGAATAAACGGAATGCAAACCAACGATGAGCATTGTGCATGGTTTATGAACTATCAACTCTTCTGCCATGTTTTCTTTTGGAGATCGAGCTCGACACTGTCATCATCTCCCTTTGCTCAAACTATCGTGAGGAAGGTCGAACGTGATATCCCTTCTTGAAAATCTTTATCGAATGTCAAGTGAAAGTCATCAAGACTAAACTCTAGCCAATCTTCTTGAGTTATCGTCACGGGTGAACTGAACAAGGTAGGGAGCGTTGGACAGCCCCCATCCTCTTAGTATGCATGCAGCGGCTTCAAATGTCGGACGTGGTGCGGCCACCGGTTACTCTCTGCAGGAAGGCCTAAATCTATCTCAACGATGAGCGAATAAAACCCATTGGACGCGCACTTTATTCACTAAAGTGTAAGGCGGCATACAATCTCGGTACGTACGTATCGAATCAACGGATTCTTGTAGCCCGATTGACGATTGACAAGTCTTGAATTTAGAGTTTGTCTTTTGAAAACTCTCGAGTCATGGGCCCATGCCGACAAAAACAAAGCATAAGAAACGTGAAATCATACAAATACTTATACGCAGTATGGCATACCTATTTTCCTAAAAAGTATAAATGTTTTACTGGTACTCATCGATTCGCCATAGTCGGGGGAGTACCCTGCAAATGTGAGGCATATGCTCTAAATTACTGAGTTTCATGCTCACAGGTTATGTATTCTGTTTGCAGGTGAGATACCAGACGACCAGTGAGGACGTTAGCCGCCTTATGTATTTTGGAAAATAATATGATGAAACCTGTAGACATTTTGGATATATAATAAATGCCAAGTACTAATCATGTCGTCAAACTATGTAACTAAATACTTTCCGCACTTATGATGTAACATGATTTGTAATAGTTGAGCAGGTTGAATTGAAGTATCACAGGTATTTTTCTTAACTCTCGGCACCTCCAGACCCGTTTGATTTAGTTAGCCTTGCCATGAACCGGGATCGTGACGGCATAACGGCACATGTTCTACCAGCAGAGCTCGGGGCGTTACAACAAAACTCTTTCTTTCTATATTCTCTCTTTAAAATAGTTTAATTATTTTATTAATTCCGACGTTTTATTGTCCGACGAAATCAACCCGGGTAAATCGGTTAGTCAATTCAACCGGTCAAAGCACTTGTTTTACAACACGATATCAGCACGAGCCTCTAACCAATTGAGATCGAAAGTCAAACGAAGGTACAATAAACAACGTAATGACCTCCAATGATAAAAAAATTAACAAATAGAATCCGAAATAATCTTAATAAATTATTATGCTATTTATTGTTACTAGTAATTCTTAATATTGTAACAATTATTTACTTCCTCCTTGTAGTTAAATACATGCTTTGAAAATATGATGAATAATAGAAACTTTTAATATACATATATAACAGAAATTTTATAAGAAAAATTTTTATCAGCTGTTATAGGATCTGATTGATTTTTTATCACTTTTATCAATAAATTAGACAGCTTACAACAAATCACAGTATTATGAAAAAATGATAATAATTAAAAATTTTCATTACTACCATCAAACTGCTATATCTATATTTTTATATATGTTTTTCATTAAAAATAAATAAGCTTAATATGTATCACCTTGATGTGTTCAGAGAACTATAACAAATCTCATAAAGTTGGAATTCAAAGTAATAGATCTATCAGGAGAATACTACCTTAATATTGAATTATACCTATATGCAAAAAGTCTAAAACATATCATAATGGAGAACAATGAAACAACCCCACGAGAAAATGATCAAGCACTGATTTTCCTGATACATTATCTCCATGAGGGGGTTGAAATCTGAATATCTTACTATCAAAAATCTATACATATTATGGATTAGTTTGAAAAGAAAATTTGACCACTAGAAGTTGATATTTCTTTTAAATGTCAGGTATGAATGACATACTCTGAGGTTATAAGACTTTAAATCTGTATGGCTTCATGTGAAAAGCCTATATCTGAGGAGGAAATGTTAGACAAAACATATTTCACTTTTCACCCCGCAAATGCAACTCTGATGCATCAATGTCGGATTTTAAAATTCATCAAGTATAGTGAATTGTTTTCATTACTCCTGGTTCCAGGAGTTGCTGATGAAAAAACTTCAAACTCGTCTAGTTGGTTCCGTCCCATTGTCTGAAGCAATGGCCACTAGAAGTGTCAATTGACGCGGAAGACGACGAGGTCGTAGAGGTGTTCGTGGTCGTGGAAGATTCCATGATCGATGTTATAATCCGATTGCAAGTGTTGGTTTGTGAGGCCAATTGTCAGCCTGACGAGCGGTTCTTGGTGACGACCCGGTAGCAAGGATTTGGCCGGGACGTTACACTATGGTATCAGAGCAACCCTGCGACCGCTACTGAACCTGTAGACAAGAGGTCCAGGTCAGCCGCCTAACGGGGGAAGGTTCTGGGGCTGTGTGTAGTGCTTGAAGTCGCAACGAGGACGTTGTGTTCTTTAAGTAGGGGTGTATGTAATATCCCAAGGAAATGCTTAAATGGTTTGATAGTACTACCTATATCAATAAGGTGTTGCGTTCTTTAAGTAGGGGTGTATGTAATATCCCAAGGAAATGCTTAAATGGTTTGATAGTACTACCTATACCAATAAGGTGCATCTTCCTTTTCGGTAGCCCATCACTTTAGAACTCCGCAGTTAAGCGTGCTTAACGCGGAGCAATGCTGGGATGGGTGACCTCCTGGAAAGTTTCTCAGGGTGTGCGCTCCGGGATGTTACAATTAAAATACCAATGGTCATCCTCTTAAGAATGAAAAAGGTATTTTGAAAAATAACAGTCATTCTTGTATTCGTTGTTCACAAGGTAAGTTAATCATAAAGCTTTCTCCATCAAAACTACCTGGATTTGGCCGGGGCGTTACAATTAAAAATACCAATGGTCATCCTCTTAAGAATGAAAAAGATATTTTGAAAAATAACAGTCATTTTTGTATTCGTTGTTCATAAGGTAAGTTAATCATAAAGCTTTCTCCATCAAAACTACCTTCTGAGTCACCTTTATTTCTTGAAAGGATTCAAGGGGATATTTGTGATTCAATTCATCCATCATTTGATCCATTTAAATATTTCATGATCTTGATTGATGCTTATGCAAGATGATCTCATGTATGTCTTCTTTTTACTCATAATATTGCCTTTGCTAAACTTCTCACTCAAATTATTAAATTACGAGCTCATTTTTCAGACAATCACATCAAGTCTATTCGTCTTGATAATACTGAAGAATTCACTTCAAAGACATTTGATGAATTTTGCGTGTCAAAAGTATCTCAATAAAGCATCACGTTCCTCATATCATTACACAAAATGGTTTAGTCGAATCATTGATAAAAAGAATACAATTGATTGCTAGACCTTTACTCATAAAAACAAAGTTATCTATCTCTGTTTGGGGACATACGATATTACATGTTGCAAATCTTATTCTTATTAGGCCAACGACTTATCATAAATTCTCACCATTATATCTTATAAAATGTCAAGAACCAAATATTTCTCATCTAAAATTTTTTGGATATGTTGTATATATTTCTATTGCACCAGTACAACGTACTAAGATAGGTCCACAAAAAAGACTTAAAATTTATGTGGATTTTGATACGTTTTCTATTATGAGATATCTTGAACCTCTTATTGGAGATCTTTTTACGACACGTTTTGCAGATTGTCATTTGGATGAAACTTTATTTTTATTTTGGGCAAAAATAATGTTTTACCTAAACCAAATTCAGAATTTTTTTGGGAGGCAATGGGATTGCATGGAATAGATATGCGCACAAATTAATATGAAAAGTAAAAAGAGTTATTCACTTACAAAAAATTACAAATCAAATATCTGATACTTTTAATGATACAAGTAAAGTTATGAAGTCGTATATACCTGCAGTAAATGCTCCTTCAAGAATATATGGAAAGGATATTAGTAGAGACCTTGCTAAGACTCATATTCTTGATGATAAACTACGCTTGAAACGTTGAAGATCAACATGTGCAAAAGATACTATATCATGAAAAAGAAGGAATGGTAAAAATATTCTCAAATGTCCCAGAAAAGACAAAAATTTCACAGAAGGAATCATCCCCTGAAAAGAATAATGTCACTGATGAGATTGTACAGCCTGAAAATTAAGAAATCTCTATCAATTATGTGCATATAAATCAAGTATGGGATTATGAAGATGTCATTGTTAATGACATATTTGCATATGTCATTGCATCAGAAATTGATGTCTATTAAACCCAAAAGTGTTCAGAAATGTAAACAAAAGGAGGATTGGTCAAAATGAAAAAGATGCAATCAAGGTAGAATTGTAATCTTTGTTTAAAAGAGAACTATTTGGGCCTGCAGTTCCAACATCAAATAGCATTATCCCTATTGAAAATAAATGGGTTTTCGTTTGGAAAGTAACGAAAAGAATGAGATTATGAGATATAAACTAGATTAGAAACTCAAGGATTCTCACAAATACCTGGTATAGATTATGAGGAAATATATTCTCCAGTAATGGATGGAATCACTTCTCGTTTCCTCATTGGTTTGACAACCATAGAAAATCTTGAAACCAAGCTTATGGATGTTGTGATGGCATATTTATATGGATCCCTTGATAAAGATATTTATATGAGAATCTCTGAAGGATTAAATGTGCCAGAGACACAAAATTCCAATCAATTATACTCAGTTAAACTATAATAAATTATTGTATGGTTTAAAACAATCTGATCGTATGTGATATAATCGGCTCAGTGAGTATTTGATTAAATTAAGATACAAGAATAATGATGTATGCCCATGCATCTTTATAAAGAAATCACAATATGGTTTTGCTATCATCGCTGTGTATATGGATAATCTCAATCTTGTAGACACTGTACAAGATCACAAATGCAGGCTCACTTGTGAAGAGTGAATTTGAAATGAAAGATCTTACCAAGACTAAATTTTGTGTGGACATACAAGTTGAACACTTAGCAAGCGAAATTCTTACCCATCAATCGCTATATAATAAGAAGATCCTTTCTCGGTTTTATGAGGGAGAGGTGTACTTTATTTCCTTCGTCAAGGCTTTTATCTCACTGGGTTTTTTCTAGTAAGGTTTTAACGAGATAATCTTAATAGATGATAAATACATCAAGGGAAAATATTACAAATTTTATTTAAATTTAATTATTCTTTGAAAATGATATATTTATACCTAAGTTAAGATATTTTTTTTAGATCTTAGCTAGTTTTGATGTTATTAAAGCGAATTATCTAATTAACTATTAATTAGGCCTAATCACCTTAATTAGTTGAGAAAATTAGGTGTTGATTAATCATCTTGAGTTTTATAAATAGAGTTCATTTGTAAGGTGTTATGTATATATTTTCTAAGAGAACAAAACCTCTCTTTCTTTTTATATTCTCTCTAAAATATTTTAATTATTTTGTTAATTCTGACATTTATCGTCTGATGAAATCAAACCGAGTATATCTATCAGTCAGTTCAATCAACGAAAGCACTTGTTTTATTACAAATTCCACATTATAAGAGTATACTTTCAAACTTCAATGTAATGTGTATCTCATTCAACCAATGCAGAGCAAAAGAAGAGGCTCGTACCTTGAAAGGTACTAATTGGTAGAAGGCTGGTGTCGAAGATGGATGAATCTCGTGCTCTAACAGGAAGCATGTCGTGTTCATCATCGAGGAATCACAAACAGCAAAGAAACCAGAAACCTGAAACAATCGAATAAGAGGAAATGCAAGCAACGTAAAACTCATAGACACAAAGGAGAAAAAGCCTCCATATTTCAATTAGCGGGCGCTAGATTTATCTCTATAGATAAGTTTGTAATGTTCTTGGTATTTGAACCAATCAAAATGCACAAGAATATTGGGACAAAACACACAACCAATCAACTAATTCGTCAAAAAGGGTCAACACCCAGTGTACAGGAACTACAGAACTCCTCCGCTCCCAGACGCGGGCAACCAAAAGACTACCAAAACTCCTCCGCTCCCAGATCGCGGGCAACCAATTCCCATACAAACGCCATTAACAACCAAGAACAAGAAAATAGCAGCTTCTCAGCAAACAGTCACAAAGGAAACGAACAGAGAACTGAACTGCTAACAACACAACACATATATGCTATCTATTACAAAACTCCCAACTGTAACAACCCAAAAGATTCTGGCCGTCCGATCTGAGAGCCCCATCCACGGTCTAAAATTCCCAGCCCAGGAATGTCATGCCCTCAGCCAGGCCCAATACAACCCAAAAGAAACTAAGCCCACAAGCTGAGCCCAAACCATTAACCCACCATCCACTCTTTTCCTCCTGCCACGTCGAGATCCCAAAAACACCTCCTCATCTCCAGATCTCATGCAATTCATCTCCTTCCCCCACGCCTTCGAAAATCACCAACCGAGAAAGCATCAAAACACCATTAATCCCCATATGTCACAAAGTTCCATAACAGTAGGCTTTAAGCAACACAGACGCGAAAAACACGAAGGGGGCAGTGACTGCATTTGTTTAAAACAGTTTCAGATGCTACGCCTCGACCGTTAGTCAACAGGTTAACCAAGGAAAGGAAAGGCATCATCAAGAGCGCCAATAGCAGTAAGACGATCATTGCCAAGATTGATAGCAATGAGCTTGAAATCTTCAATGAAGGCAGAATAGCAACTGTAACACAATTGCAGAACTCTCTCGTCTAATCTGAGCTGAGTTTGCTCAGGCGTCCCGGGCACAGCAAATCAACTCTTTCCCCCATGCTGAAGAACGACTCATTAAGTACAGTCTTAGGCTTCCACTGCTCTGCCGTCCTCCCAGTCCTGGATTCAAATACTTTGAGAATATCTCTGCCCTTCTGCTCCAATTGGTAGCATAAGGTCTCCTAGTGGACCGATCGGACATAATGAGTCAATGGATTCGTAGAATTCCCCATTCTCTTCTCTTGGGAAGAGCACAAAATGTTCGAGGTAGTTCAGCAGGTGGATCTGCATCCTCGAGAGTTCACTGGGGCTGCATATTTGTAGGAAGAACCTCACTGCATCGATGTGAAATTCGCTACCATCAACCTACCTGCCGTCATCACCAAACATGTCATGTAGAAGTGCCCTCAT
This sequence comes from Drosera spatulata, assembly GCA_035668315.1. Classification (NCBI taxonomy): domain Eukaryota; kingdom Viridiplantae; phylum Streptophyta; class Magnoliopsida; order Caryophyllales; family Droseraceae; genus Drosera; species Drosera spatulata. Next base: position 23,160 of record JAOVYX010007792.1, on the reverse strand, counting down.
ATATATCATTGCTCCTACATCTTGAGCTCTTTCCTCCTCAATCTGAGTCGCAGTCATCAGTATGACCTGCCATGATTCGTTATGCATGAGTTGAGATCCGTGGTAGAAAATGAGATAAACTATTCATTATGGTTTACCTCCATCCATGTAGATGTAAAGAGTACATAAATAATACGAAAATAAAACAACAAACATGGAAATGCCATACCACTGCATATATTGGTAACTCAACGTATTCTAATACCAGAATAAAGAATAAAGCAAAGTAACCAAAGATGCAAATCTAAGCACCATATCCATAGCACAATGATGATAATCAAATATTTGCAGAAAAAGCACTCTCCACCACGAATGGCGCAAAGTTCAATCGGCAACCAAAGATCACCAAATATTCACAAGACCAGAAGACTTATATACAGGTACCTTTGAAAATATATGAAGTGCTTTTAAGTTTCCTTTAGCTGCACATCTAGTAAGCAAACTCTCGTACTTCTGCAGGGAGTTGAAATGATCCGACAGCACCAGACGATCAAAACAAATAGCTTTCAGGACATCAATATCCTCAACAAATGCATACATTGTTTTGCACCTGCAAAAAAGTTTAACTTAATCAGTGATCCCATCTGCTGCTTCATAGCATATGAAGATACAGGGAGTCAGGGATATGCAACTCATTAATAACAAGTAATGAATGCCGCAGTGTCTAAGGCGGAAGCAGCCTGTTCAAGCACTGATGATTATTACTATCCATCTATGACAACTGCCATAAACAGTTAGAAAGTTTTGGCCATTTTATCGCAAATCTAAGCTTAGAAATGCAGTGAAAGCTTTCAATCTCATTAAAAAATAAAATAAAAATGGCCACAATTTTTAGTTCAAACTTGAAAGACATTTAAACCGGATATATATCAAGTGCTTATAATAACTGGAGCCCGACTAAATTTTACAGCAAATCACTTGATAATCTACAGGATGATCCAGTAGAAGCTACATAACCTTGAAGTTCCAGTATACAGCAACTGAATCGTCCTAATTTATCATTGAATGTTACACCAACTGATAAACTGCTAAAGTGTATTCAAAGGAAAAAAAATTAGCAAGCAAAAAGAGTGAAATTTATTCCGACTAGTTCAAAATCATAAGACAAACAAAAGTGAAACAGACGAAATTTAAATAATGTAGCCAAGCCTCACAGCTTATTCTTAACTTACGTGCAGATTAACCTAGCCACATCAGCCACCCCACCAGATGATTTTGCCACACGTATCACAATATCTCTTACAATATCACTCGGAAGATCAGTCAATTCCATCCGCAGGCGCTGCATTGTTGAAGCTGTGAACAACACACCAAAAAAGTGAGGATGCATAACATGGTCAGAGACTCAGAGTATAATGCTAGATCAGAAGTTAACCACAAAGACTTGCATCAGATTATGAGATTAACCTTAATTACTGAACAGCAAGACAAGCAATGTTGTCGCCCACAGACATAAAATCCAACCATCATATTAAAATACCTGACAGGACACTATTCACTTCACTGCACCAAATACAAAATTACCACCCAAAATGGAAACTGGGATTAAATAGCACTGGTTGTGTCTAAGATGGTGTCAATCCAATCAGTAGATCTTTTAACTCACTGATATTACTGGCTTATGATCTTTTTATGGATTTTCCTTGAAAGCTTGTTTTCCGGACAAATGGAATGAATCAGCCAAGGAACGAGAGAGGGTTTAATCTTTGGTTCACCACCCAAGTACTCATAAGAAAACAGGAACAGACAAATTCAAGCATAAACTTCAGTAATGTTAGTAAACAAACATGAGTAAATTAGAGTCTTAACTCTCAAACAACCATCAAATACTCCATTTCACCGAGATCATGATGATTCTACATGAGATAGAAGGCCTTACGTGAGATAGAAAACCTGAGTAATGCTCTCTGCATGAATATAGGAGAAAGTGAGGATGAGGAGCACCTTGCACCTTAGTGAAGAGGATTTGTTCTTGTTCTGTAATTACATCTACAAGGTGATCTGATTATAAAGGGGAAGATTTACGATATAGATCAAGAAGAATCCTATGAGATTTGGCTCATCTGAAATTAATTTTGGTTGGGAACAGCTCATAATCCCATGTCGTCTAGCGCAAGCAATGAACAATCATGTGTGTAAGAAATGGAAAAGAAAAATCTGCATTCAAAAGGAAAAAGCAATATAACAGAAAGGAACATTATGGAAAAGAGTAAAAAAGTGAAACGAGTATGTACCATAGAGATAAACATGGTAGATTTGAAGATTATAAAGACGTAAAATGTTATGTGATAAATTATCGGACAATCAGTGATTTGAAAGGCACGAGACGTACCAAGGCGCTTAACATCTCTTGAGCCTAGGCGTGAGGCACAAGGCGAAGAACACGCATCATCGATTTAAGGCACAAAAATTAGTTATGGAAAAAATGGCAGGTGGGAATCGTGCCTAAACATGCTTGAGGCGAGATTTTTTTAACTGAGTGGAAAAATAAATACGAAGACATGAAATAGTTAGGTTTACGCCAGAATAAGTCAGAGAAAGATGTGAAATGAAGGCCTCTTAACACCTGGATGAGGAGATGCGAAGCAAATTGCAATAGGAAGGAATGCAACTCAACAAGAGCTCATGACGTGCTGGAAGATAGCACGACGGAGGGCATGGTACAAAATAATGGTGAACTGTTTCATCCAATCCATGACATCTTAGGCTCTTAGCAACACATTGTGTGTAGAAAAAATAATTTGAAGGACACTAGAAGCACGACTAAGCAAATTAATCGGTGATTAGAGTAGATTTTAATCTTTATTTCATAAAACGATATTGTTTTAATGTTTTCAATCTTTTATGTTTAGGTTTTGCATTTTTTTTTATGTTTTTTTGAATATTTCACTACATATTTCATTTATTTAAATTCCAATCCAAACTATATCCGATATTCATGCATATCCCTGATATATCATCCGATATCCGATATGTTCTGATATCCGATATCCCATATCGGAGATCTAGAACCTTGCTAAGAGAAGATGGTGTCTTAGACGAGAGGATATCTAGGCTAACTCAGAAGGTAAAAGACTGTTTGATTATAATGAAGTCATTCGAGCATGACGATCAGATAAGTTTATAGACTGCGACATCAACATCATCTTGACATATAGCATGAATATTCGTTACCTTCTCAATCACGTTTCCAGTATATCGCCTCATTCAGAAAATCATTCGTATAAATTATTAGGAATTGAAGGACACATCCAATTAGTAGAAAAAAGCAAACCACAATGACGATAGTCATACTCCACAGACTTTCAGGTTTATGTACATGTCAGTGCATACTCCTCGAGTCAACTACAACGCTAAGTACAAACCGAAAGCACATAATAGCACAAAGATAAATCCAGCTCCCTCTCCGAAAAACACCGATGAAAAAACCACTAATCAACAGATGCAGATATCAAGAAACCCGACTTGACATTTCATTCGACAACAAGCAATCCATGCATCATGTCTGCCACATTGTTCCCTAAAATTAAGGCAACTCAATGTAATTTCATACCAAACCCTTACAGTTTCAAAACGAATCACAACACAAAATCTCATACCAAGAATCGTCCACATCGCGATTCCCAGCCTCTTCCACCGATTTGGAGCCGCTTGCGTCCACCGCCCAATTCATGTCTCCTCCAATATCTTCCGCCTTACAACTTGCCTGTCGATGGAATCAAATACAAACCCGTCAATCGCCGCCGGTCATCTCCTCAGCTTCCAACGTCGTTCACCGCCGCGGCCAGCGGTCCTCTCGTTCCTCCGCGCATCCCGTTCCTTCTCCGACTACGGCAGCTTGTGTCAATCGATGATCCCCCAAACCCTAGCTTGGGTTGTCGGGGTCTAGTTGCAAAAAAAACTACTTGTAAACCATTGCTCCCAGCATCCTCGGATGAAAGAATGTGAGGGAAGTTGTTGTTTCAGTTTGATAAATGTACTTTGGGTGTGCTCTACTAGCACATATGTGCCATTGAAAGGCGTGTTAGTTCTGTTTAGAAATGTCAGGATCCTACATTATATGTTTCAATTTCTTATGATACTCAAGGTTTCCTTAATTGTCATATCAATAACAAGAACACTAGTATGCGAAGCTTGTGGTAAGACTGTAGAGGCCACAACCGAGTAGTGTTGCTACTCATTTGTGTTTTCGACAATTCGACCTACCTAATCCATCGGTGGCAATAAATCAGACAACTCAGAAATTTGGAATTAAAACCATATGTGCAGGGTCTTAACTAATACATCGTGCTACTACAACAAAATCTGTAGTACTAACCCCAATAACACAGTACACAGGACACACAGCCGTTGATAAAGCTGGTAATAAACAAGTCCCAGTAAAAACTCTCAGCCATTGAGTACCAGAAAGTACCAGAAAGTACCAGAAAGTGAAGCACCTTATCACGTAATCCTGTTTGAAAAAGAATGTAAGATACAAATAAGCATAGACTTTAGACATCAGGTGCCATCAAATCAGACAGGTCTTCACCAGCTGCAACAAGCAGTGTCCTATTCAACCAGACGCCTGAACTGGCTGAATACCAGACACCTTGCAGCAACCAGTGGGAAAACGGCAACCATATGCATTGCAGGAGAAACCATGACACGAAAGGGCGGCCAAGGCAAGGGACATGTCTGAAACACAGCCTTCCCGCTGCATTCCGCTTACATGGATGATCTCTCATGGCAATATGAGCGTGCCTCTTCGCTGCAATTTTCATTATATCCATCTATGATTCATTTCCTTGTGTTGGCTCTTTGCAGAGAAGACTGCTGACATCCCATCTGTATCTGTGCCTCTAACTCTGCTATCCTCTGTAGAGATGCTATTTCAATGCAAGCACAACGCTTTCGTTCAGCTTCAAGCAACTCAGTCATTTGGTATCTCAATTCTGCCATTTCTTGAGCAAAGTCTTCACCCTCTTCCTTTGCTTTCCATTTTTGCTCCCTAAGTTCTTGCTTCAGAAACTCAACTAATGACTCGTATTCACAAATTCGACGAGACATTTTCTCGATATCATAATGTCTCTCTTCGCTCGATCCCTCAAAATGTTTTTCAACCCTTGTGTAGCTGTAGCGGAGGACTTCAGCATAGCCCTCAGGCCCTTATTTTCTGTTTGTAAAACGTCAATGGTGCACTCGGAATCCTCAATGTGGAGCCGAAGCTTATCAATCAACTTCTTCATTTCAGCCTTCGCTTGGATATGTTCTTCCTCTCTTTTCTCGGCCTCAAGAGAACTTTGCTCAATGGCAATCATCTCCAGTCGCATGCTCTCTATTTCACATTGGGACTCCAGAGCACTGGAGGACAGAGACTCTTCAAGTTCGTCGATGTGGAGCTTGTGCTTCTGTACCTCTGCTTCTTTCCCAGCCAATGCCTGCTTCAGTATCAACCGCTCTGAATTTGATATTTTTAGTTCTTCTCTAAGGGTGGCGACTTCCTCCTGTAAAAATCTCATGTCTGCTAGTTTCAGTTCAAGGCTGCTCCCATGTTCGTCTAAACTATCAGCTTCATCATCTCTAAGATTCAGCTGATCCCGTAGATAATCTGAGAAGAAAATACAATCACAAACATGGACAATCATCATCCGTGAAGTATCTCCACATGGAGAGTTGAGACACTTTGAAGCTTCAATCAATTAGCGCCTCATCATTTCAAATAGAAATCCCAATGACAAGCGGTCAACAGAGTTTCAGATTTCAAGCAACTCAAAACATTAGCAATGTTAATTAGCAAGAAATGAAAATATGAATAAAAAAAAATATAACAGTCACCTATCTCCTTGTAGCATTTGAGCAATTGCCTTTCTAACCCCTGGATTTGCTTTTTATCATCACAATGGGCTTCAGTCAACCCCTTGACATGCACTTCAAGCCTCTGCTTTCAAAAAGCGAACAGATGATCAATGAGTAAAGGCCCTCACAACTAACAAAACAAGAACCAATAAGGGCTCTAACAGATCATATACGCGGAATCAATATTCTGCTTACACGCAACTCTGACCATTCGATTTCGTGCCCTTCTAATGGTATTATTGTTAGGGAGATGTGGTGAAGGAGAGGCACTAATGAGATGAGGGTCTTAAAAGCTAAATGCTTAGTTGAGGGATACATGGTAACCAGAAAATCTATGTTGCACTGATACTGATACGCGTATCCGATACGTGTACGGCTCGACAAATCGATATGGCATTTCTTGAAAATCAAGGATACAGATACAACGAGTATATAACATATAATATACACAAATATATATCTAAGATATATGTAACATAAAAAATAACATGTTACCTATATATTATAAAAAAACATTTATCTTTTGTATTATAACGTCCAATATAAAAAATTACGAAATATCAATACATTAAAATTGTTTAGAAAATCTAGAAAAACGATATAAAACTACAGTGAGTCATATATGTAGAAATCTTTACTTGAATATTACATATCTTATGTTTTATTATTTTGTTTATTCTTTATTTAAAATAGTTAAAGCCCTCTCCTTTCTTTTTCCGTGTTCCCGGAGTGTCCCTCGCATGTCCACCAGAAAAATTTAAAAACTCGACACCCCTTATCTTTAATACGTGTCGGAGACATATCGGAGGCGTGTCCCCCGCGTGTCGGTGTCCAACATGTATCGGACACGGATACGTCGCCTCCTGAGAAGTATCAGTGCTTTATAGCAGAAAATATATGATATGAACGCTTGAAAGAAATAGAATATTACTTTGATCAGATCAAAACTTTGGGAGTGTGACTCATCCAACAGAACCTTGTCTTCTGTTAGCTGCATAGAGATGAAATAAAGCTATTTTCAGGAAAAGAATACATTATACATACATAAGAGAACAGGAAAGACTAGAAATTAATTTACTAAAAATAAAACGAGAATAACTATGGTAGAAACAACACAAGTGATATCACAAACAAAAAAAATTACATCTTATTGCACAGGATACATGAGAATAATGTTGTGTATCAATATAGGCGACTTCATCGGATGGGATAAAGGTTCATTTTTTCGTTTGTTGCAGCTACTATCGTTGTTTTTACTGAACAGTCAATTATAAAGCATGAGCCTTGAAACAATGCAGATTGCCTGCCCAGATCTAGCTCCAAAGCGTATCAGTTCATCGACGTCCAAAGTGGAGTCATCACTATCACTCCTGGAGCTGGTAGACATCTACCGAAATTGAAGTCGGAAGAAATATACTGTTTGATAGTCTTGGAATGATCAGATCCCACTAGATGCTGCATAAAAAATTCAGATTAGTTGCAGCAGAATGAAAATAGCATATATGATGTAAAGAAGCTAACAACAAAACCACTAGATGAGAACGATACATGGACGAAGCTGAGAACATCAATTAATGCCAAATCACTCAACCAAATGCGAGTTCTCGAGACACAGTTATAGCAACATAACTGATACTCAAATTGAAGCTGAGAAGCACTATTTAGAACTTATACGATCAAATGGAAGCTCGCCCCATAGATTAAGACTACATAACGAATGCTACTCCTATAGACTTGTGGAGAATTCACACATGAACATGGGAAGTAACTAAAATCATTATCGTACGGTCTTCAATCGTGTGAATCATAGTTATCAGATACTCGAATCTCGCATTCTGTATAACTAGAGCAATGTCAAGCAGTATACTTGAATTTGACTGCTACCATTTTTTGTGTATTAGCCTCCTATATGTACAATCCCCACGAACCATCAGTCACCAAAATCAACAGGGAAGCATAATTTTCCATTAAAAAAACTACTCATACATCAAAATGAAAACTACCCAGAAGTTCAAATATACCAAATTTACCTCGATAATCGTAGTTCACTGACTGGAAACCGCTTTTCGTAAACCCTAATCCAGCGAAATTGATGATACCCACAAATCAGCAACTGAATTGTTATTCATAGAACAAAAAGCCCATAATAAAATTGATGAAAAAAACCCTAGCAAATGAAATGGGTTCGATTTTCACCTGTTGGGTGAACTCGATGACCCCAGGTGAAGAACAAGAAACCGAACGATGAGCATATTTCGCCGGTTCACAGCGGTAAGGTTTGATAAAAATATGAGTGTTCTGTTTGAACCATAAAAAGTGCTTTTTTTTACTTTGGATAAAATATGAAATGTTGTTTGATTCGAGAGAAATGTTATGGAAGGTTTTTTTTTTTTTAATCAAAGGTTTTTTTTTAAAATAGTATAAAAATTATGAAAACGAATATTGTCAATATTCCTCTATCAATTTGGTACGTGTTATCTCATACTAACACAAAGTTAAATTTTTATCATCAGTGTTTGATGGATTGACATGAACCCATGACATCACAACTAAGACAAACATTTAAGCTCTATAACAATGTCTAAGCTGGTTTACATAATAGCACATTAACAATTTCAAATTATGGCCACATTGATGGGAAATAACTTTGCAAGACTGAAGGTGGCTAATCAGCAGAAGCTTCAAGGGCTAGTTAACACATTAACCTAACAAAACTTTCCACTACAAGGCTGGCCATGTAGCATATCGAATTCATTCGAATGAAACAAGTTCCAAACATCCTGATAACTTAATCACAAAAATCAAAGTCGCATCTCATCCTGTGCCGGAACCACAACCATATTCCCATCAACCGGCAGCAGTGCCGACCATAGGGCCGGAAGGAACTGTTCCAGCTGTAGCTACTTTCAGAACTCTGGAGGCGTGCTTTTGGCTAGCGAGATGCTCGATGAATCCTTTTTCGTTATGGCTAATCGCATTGCAAATGTGACATATTCTAATAGCATCTGCTTGTATCCCGTCCTCCAACAGTTTCCTTTTCTTTTACTCCAAATCCTCGGGGGTGCTTGACCGAGGCGCTGTCTTCCTCTTTAAGTTCTGAGGGTTGGAGCTACAGGCGTTGCTCGGTTCTCCGCTCACAGGCAGTGTTTCTGTCGGGGTGATGGCATTGCCTTCAGGGTTCTTTTGCTTCACCAGATTTTTCTTATGCTTCTTGCCCAGTTTATGACTCTCGAGGTCCTGGGGGTTGTTGCATTTGATGTTGCAGACATCGCACCATCTACGTTGATAATATCTGTCACCTGTGTTTTCTGCAACGGTAGCAACAGTAGTAGCACCAGTCTGAGGATTGGGGCTACTGGAGTTGCTTGGTTTTCCACTCATGGGCTGGGTTTCTGTTGGGGCGATGACATCGTCTTCTGGGTTCTTTTGCTTCACCAGATTTTTCTTATGCTTCTTGCCTAGTTTATGACTCTTGAGGTCCTGGGGGGTGTTGCATTTGATGTTGCAGGCATCGCACCATCTACGTTGAGTAATCTCCTTAGTCTGATTATATCTATCACCTGTGTTTTCTGCAACGGTAGCAACAGTAGTAGCACCAGGCTGAGGATTAGGGCTACTGGAGTTGCTTGGTTCTCCACTCATGGGCCGAGTTTCTGTCGAGGCGATGACATCGTCTTCTGGGTTCTTTTGCTTCACCAGATTTTTCTTATGTTTCTTGCCCATTTTGTGACTCTCGAGGTTCTGGGGGCAGCATTTGGTTTTGCAGACTTCGCATCATCCAGGTAGAGGAATCTCAGTCTCCTGTTGATCTTTGCCACCTGTGTTATCTGCAACGTAGCAACAGTTACAGTCTGCAGATTGGGGCTACTGGGCTGTGTTTGTGTTGGGGCGACAACATCCTCTTCCGGATTCTTTTGCTTTACCATGTTTTTCTTATGCTTCTTGCCCAGTTTATGATCATTGAGCATCACGGCATTACCGCACTTGATTTTGCAGACTTCGCACTCCGTCTCCTGTTGTTCCTTGGCCTGTGCTTTTGGCAATTCTAGCAACAGCTGCAGCACCAGCCTACAGGACCACAAGGGCTCGGCTATGGTGAAGGTCTTCTGCAACTTCATGCATAAGCAACATCACTTACATTCTTAACAACATCCATGCATACAGCTAGCACTGCTCCATATAAGACACTAAGGGTTTCATCAATAGGAATTAGGAACCTATTACGGTGTATTAGAAGGATAATGCCTCCTCGAAGCGTAATCAGGCAAACAAGAAGGGTAATTCAGACAGTCATCCCAAAGCATGGTACATGTTAGTTATCACAGGGCAACTTTATACCAGGTAAGCCATCCATATTTTTACTGGGTCGTGGGTTCGGTATTGCTCTAATGTTTTTTTCCCCTCGAACTCTTGTTTAAAACCGTACTCTTTGAAGTAAGAGCATTGCCCATTCATTTGCAATCTAGAGATGAATAATAAATCCTCTCCTCTTTCGTCTTAAATTTGAAAAGGGGGAAGAAAAACAAAGAGATACACAAACAAGTTTTTTGTATTAGCAATAAGCAAACAGTTCACAGAAATCACTGGTCCAAAGAAGGTTCTCACCACCATTATCATGTGCTTTTCCCCAGCAAGGTGATCAACGAATTCTAATCCAGGGCAAGCAGCTTTAAAAAGTGCAGTGATCCTCAGGGACTCAGGAGACACACCATATTCAAAAAGCTCCTGTGCTGTCAGATCCAAGTTCTCGGCATCTGATACAACGGCACCTCCTGTAACAATAGCACCGTCTATGCCAGTTTGCTGGGATTGAATGAAGTTGGAAATGTATTTCCCACATAATTTTCTCTTGTGCTCTTCCTCCAACAAATGCGTCTGATAAGCATGCAAGCTACTGCAATCAATGTCACAAAGATCGCACCTCACAGGACCTCTGCCCTCCAATGCATTTGGTTCATTGATTCGGACATCATTTTTATGATCTTGCTTGGTTTTGCTTCTTGTCATCACAATATTAGATCTTGGTGATGCTCTTACCGCCTGGAAGCACTCCGCTATCTGCAACACAAAACCACACCTCATAACCAGGGATGCAAACATATGCTCGCTTGATAAATAGAAATATCATCTTAAACACCATTTAACCAACGAATCTATAAAAATCAACACTCAATGACGCGGGTTCTTTTGCTTCACCATTTTTTTCTTATGCTTCTTGCCCAGTTTATGATTTTTAAGCATCTCGGTGTTACGGCACTTGATTTTGCAGACTGTGCACTCCGTCTCCTGTTTTTCCTTCTCGCCTGTGCTTTTGGCAATTGTAGCAACAGCTTCAGCATCAGCCTACAGGACCAGAGGGGCTTGGTTATGGATAAGCAACTTCATGCATAAGCAACATCACTTACATTCTGAACAGTTATAGCAGTGCTAACAAGGCAACGCAACCTGCTTATAGCTAACAAGGCAATTCCGGGCAAATATAAAACGAAACCCGCTAATCAAAACAACGCACTCTACCTCCACTAGACGGCATTTCATGAGCCACAAATTGAGAACTTCCAACACAAAATTTCTCCACCAACAATGCATCAGTGAATCGATACACAAGCATTTTTTTGAATATAAATAAAATAGAAATCCGAGAATCTAAACGCAAAGCAAGTTAAGATACGATAAAACTCATATACAAGTTCAGTTCATGAATCAACATTGCTGATCTTATCCAATAAACCAAACCAAAACCACCACATCGAAAGCAATCACGAAAAACACACGACATTCAAACCCTAAACCCTTCATAGAAATCAAACAATCGCATAATGTATCATCATAACATCAAGCATACAGTTGAATAGCGAACACAAAAAGCTAGTGTGGACCCACCTGTTTGCGAGAAACTGGATTTGGGTCATGAAAAGATGGGATTTTATCAACTGGGTTTCGCGAACCGAGGGAATCGAGGCCGGATTCACATATGGGTCGATTCCAGGTGAGTGAGGGTCAAATAAGGATGCAGAGGGGGTGAATGGATATAAATTGGGATTAGGGTTAGGGTTTGGGATTGAAGAGGAAGATTGGTGTGAATTGTGACTGTGATTGGAGTAGGGAGATTGCTGCACAGAATACATTTGGGGATTTTAGGGAGGATGGATTGATTTGCAGGGCTAGGGTTTTGGAATCAGAAACTGAGAGGAGATGAAGCAGAAATGCGCCGACTTGAAAAAGGAACCAAGGTAAATGAGTAAAAAAATCATTATTTTTAGGTTTTAAAAAGGTTATGTTTCCATACAAATAAATTAAAAAGATGATTTGTGTGACAACATTTTACCGAGGCACGTTCGAGTTTCTTGGAAGGATAATCCTATTGTAGAATTTTTGTTCTTTTGTGTTGTTGAAATGAATGTAAAACACTATAAAAACATATCAAAAATTAAAAACACTATAAAAACAACTCAAATATTTTCAAAATATACAAAAACGAATAAAAAATGATAAAAACACTATACGATGATTTTTATAATAAAATATCTAACATAATATATGTTACAAACTATAATTCTGAAATAAAAATAATATTCATATCAAATCATTTAATAATAAAAAATAACCTATCGAAATATATAATAAATAATATTTTATTATGTAATGTTATAATTAATAGGGAACGGAAAGTATATTTTACAAATTGTACTTTTTCTTTTTTGTGTGATAATAACCGAAAAATCTTACATAAAAAATCGATCGATAGAAGTCAAGAATTTGGCTGAAACCTATGACATTTTGCACCATATTCCATAGAATAACGCATTACCAACATCGTGTTTCCGGTTTTTACGAGTCAAATTTACACAGGTTCACACAGAATTAACACTTACTCGATCACATTGAGAAGGAATAATTTGTGATCAAGGTACACAGGTTAACTGAATCATTGATCTATACAGCACTTCGAAGGATTGCTATGCAACGTATGAAATTCATTCAAAATAAAAGGGTTCCAAAGATCATGATAAATCGAACAGAAAAAAATGACTATATCTCATTCCTGTCTCGGTTCCCCTTTTCTTGATTGATTTATGTAGAATGAGTTATACATGGCCACACCTGAACTAGTATGTTATCCTAGGAGCTGTGCAGATTATTATGATTCTTTAATATATTTACGTGCTAAAATCATATCGTTTTGTTTTGATTATGATTTTTATGATATAGATTAAACAAATTGTGACTACCTGCGTGCTGCATGGATTATTTACGATTCTTTAATATGCTATGTTTATGTTTTGAATTATGTGTTGATTCTTTAATATGTTTGCATAGATTACGTACATTACGTCTTTCCCAAACTATGTCAATTGAAGAGATTACCTCGAGTGCTATTGTTGTTATATGATTGTCTTCGATCCTACAAGAAGACGGTTTTCATCTTTAGAAAAATGAATAAGATGTTGTTAAAAAAAAAAAAAAAAAGATGGCGTGTCATCATCCCGTATACAATCGAATGATTTTGTGTATTTATATATATAATAGATTTTTTAAAAATTCTTAAAAACTACAAAAGAAAAAAGGAAAAAATTCTCAACTGGTACAACCCATGAAAATAATTCTCATCTAGTACATGTTTCAGTTACCTAAATCAATACCGTCCAAACCCACGGCAAAATACACTCATTCCTATTCCAAATCGAAACCCAAAATCATTCCTATTTCAAATCTAAACCCAAAACCAACTCAAATCGACGATCGAATCCAAATCAAATCTCAAATTTATTGAATCATCGAAAAATGAAATGCAAATAAAATTGACGCACTGTTTTGAAATATGACGTCAGTTCAATGAAACACTGCATCAACTCAAAAATCAAAAACCTCCAAAAGAGGGCATTGAATACTAAAAGAAAAGCACCTAGTCCTAACAAGATTAAGTGAATATGCAAAATTATGATCATTTTATTTCTATTTTTCCATATGTAACAGAAATAAAAAAACACCTGACGCACTATTTCTCATAACTGGCGCATTGTTTCCAAACAGGGTGTCAGTTCAACGAAACAATGCTCCCAAAACACATCAATCAAAAAGAATCGAACTCGATGACATCTTCATCAACATAATCATCTTCATCTTCTCTATTCAACTCAAAAATCCTAAAAGAGAAATAGCAAAGGACATTGCTTGGAATAACAAAGACACACCGCTTGTAATAGTAAAAATGCACAGTTTGAAACAGTGCATCTCAAACAGTGCGCTTTAACAATCAAACAATGCGAATTTATTATTTTCCAAAAATTAACACTGAGTACAGATCGAACAATGAATTTAACACATCATCATCATAACTACCTCCTCCAACACATCACCACCCTCATTTTCATCATCCATGACCTTTACTTCTCCGATGTCGCTTTCGAGAAAGGAGATGAGGAAACAAAACTCGAACGGGTTGGTTGATGTTTTGGGTTGCTGATCGTGTTTGGAAGAGGCAGTGGTGGTGACGGTGACGATGGTGGTGTCACCACCAAAGGTTGCAGCGGGAAGGGCGACGGAAACGGGTGATGGGAAAGGATTGTGACGGGTGAGGTAGAAGAACAGAGGAAGGGAGAGGAAAGAGAGAGTGGGAAAATGAGATTGTATGTTTTGGGGATTTTTATTCCGGGTTGTATCTTTATACAATAAATTATTGTGATTTTGTTGTAATTTTTCTTATTTTGTTGCGATTTATTTCTCTTTTTTTTTTTTTTTCATGTTTTCAAAAAATAATGCCGTCGTCCCACACACACACATATATATTATATTGTCCTATTCTTCATAGGATTGTTTATAATCTTTACACCAATGATTTTTTATATTTTGTGTTATAAAGATTGTAAAGTTTTTTTTGTTTTTTTTTTCCTCATAAAATTTGACATTTGAAAAAATTGATGCGGTTTGAAAATATTGATGACGTCTCATATTTTGGAATCTCATATTTTGACGTCCCATGTACCGTGACGTCTCACAAAATGATTTTGTGTATTTATATTTATAATAGATTATCTTGAATTATTCATTGAGGAAGAACTCCTATAAAGATAGTGAAAAAGAGATTAGATTGAGTACTTTTTATCTAAAAAAACAATAGATCATCATTTTAAGTTGATGAGTCTCGTGAACATCTACTTGATTATCAAGTATCACATTGTCTATTATTTGAATGTATTTGTGTATTTATAGTTTAAAATCATTTTGTTAAGTATAGAAACCTTGAAACTTTATATACTCCCATGATCCCACAAGATTGTGATACTATTCAAATTGTGTCTTCCCAATTAAATTATAATATTATAATATTTAAAAAAAATTCTTATAAAAATATAAAAATATTTTTATTTTTTATTATATTACATCAATTCACTGAGGTTGCCAACACGTGTGAACTTGAAAAAGCGAGGTATTGAACTGGATGAAGGATGCCCCATTTGCGGGTGTGTCCCTGAAACAACCTCTCATATGCTGGGTGATTGCAATTTCACGCGACAGGTGCTGAGTCACAACACCAATACTTCATTCTTTTTTCCTAACCAAGGGAGTTTTATGGAATGGTGCACTGAAATTATGAATCAGGAGAGCAGCAAGGAGGCCGCTGACATCGCACTGATCTTAAATGGGGTCTGGACAAACAGAAGCACGAAATTAT
Source organism: Drosera spatulata (assembly GCA_035668315.1). Lineage (NCBI taxonomy): Eukaryota > Viridiplantae > Streptophyta > Magnoliopsida > Caryophyllales > Droseraceae > Drosera > Drosera spatulata. The sequence goes on along the minus strand of JAOVYX010007792.1, from coordinate 7,607 downwards.
ACGGATCCCCAACTAAACTTGCTCGACTCATCCATCAATTAGCAACCAAAGTAGGGCTAGAATTTCTAATGGCCTGTTCGAATAGCACAAGAGGAGGAGAGAAAAGGAGACGAACAGAGGGATCAAATGGGTGAAACCGCCGGAAGGTGTAACGAAGATCAATGTGGATGTGTCGACGAGAACTCCAGAGATAACCAGTATAGGGATGATAGCAAGGAACCATAGAGGAGAAATGATATTAGCCTCAGGGAGTAATATTCCGCAGGCATTTGAGCCCTCGGTGGGTGAAGCCTTGACACTTCGATTGGGTTTGGAGATAGCAAGGTCTGAGGGCGTGGATCGCTTAATGCTGGAATCAGACTGTCAAAGTCTGACGACTATGTTCAACTCAGGCAAGAAAGACCTCTCGGTTCTAGGAAGCATAGTAGATGATTGTGTTGCTCTAGGGGTTTCCTTTTGGTCAAGTTTTTTATTCATGGATTAATAGGGAAGCAAATCAAGCTGCCCACATGTTGGCAGCCTATGTAGCGAACTGTCACAACATGGGATTATGGCCATTTGAGATACCTAGCTATGTTTTACAAGCATGAAATTCCGACAGTGAGCAATGAATTATCCCACAATGGGCCTAATAAAAAAAAACTAAAAAAAAACTCGTTTCACTATTTTTTTTCTTCTCTTTTTCTTTTTCTCATTTCTTTCACTCACAAAAATCAAAGAACAATTTAATATTTACATCAAAAATTAACACACACATAAATTATCGTGTTAGATCAACCGGTTGTAATTTTATAGGGACGAAGGGAATATGATCGAGAAAAGATTGCTTAGTATAAGGAGTGACAAATAAAAAACGAAACATTAAAAGACCCTCATTATACTCCCTCAATCCCACTATTTTTCCAACGTTGACTTTACACGCGTATCGATGCAAAAATTTGATACGCGTGAAACGACGATCAAATATATATTTTGTAAATTTATTTTGAAACATCAATAGTTAGGTAAGTTACGTATTTCAATCTAATATATGTTGTGGAATGATCAAACATAATTTGATACTCCCTCTGTCCCAAATTAATTGAAATATCTTTTTGTAGTCAGTTTTCAAAATAAATAAAGCGTTTCCATTTTTGATAATATTTTAATATAAAAAAAATCAAATCAATCTCATCTATTATACTGTATCCACTAAGTACTCTTAAAACTGTTACAGTAAATCCTACTATCATAAAAAAATATTCGTTTTTTTTACTAAAATCCACACAAATTCAACACTCGTATAAATTCTCGTGTCGAGTCAAAACGTTTCGATTAATTCGGGTTGAACGAAATATAAAATCATTTATATTCACATGTAAATGATAATATAAAATATTATATATATATACAACTCTATTCTACAACAATTGGTGCAGTGGTCTTTGCAGCCTTAATGCTTTTTGCTGGTTGGTTCCATTATCACAAAGCTGCTCCAAAATTGGTTTGGTTTATATAATATTTTATATATATATATATATATGTTTTCAAATATGTGTGACGAGAGGGAGTATGTAACTTATTTTGTTGGAGTTGGATTCCATTTTTTGGGTATTATTCCTTATTCGTTTGTGTTTTTGGCCTCAGGATAGCATTTCAATTATGTTTTGAAAAACTAGTTTGTTACCCACGCGTTGTGCAGGAACTTTTGTATTGTACATGAAAAACTTATATTACTCTGGCTTGATTTGTATTATATGACACTTGTTGACAATCTGTGTCTTTTTGTTGGACATAAAAGTTTATTATAACTAAAATTCTTCAACAGATTTCTTGATTTATCATCGTATTGAGAAATAGAATCTATCAATTGTACGATTCACAGGCATGTTTTGTCTCATAATTTTTAATTTTGATGAAGAAACACTCCGAAAGACTAGTAATGTAAAAAGCAATCCGGGAGAGAAACGATAGGCCGAAGAGATACCTTCAAGCTGAATTACGTCCCAACACTAGCAGCAGTGCCTAGAGTTACTAGAGTACCTAGCAAGTTGCCCAATCCCAATCCGGCGCCTTGGGCAGCTAGCAATGCCGTCAAGGCCTGACCAAGGTCACCAAGCGCTGGAGTGAAAGCTGCTCGTGGAACTAAAGTACGTTGTAATTCTTGTGCAGTGAATTTTAGATTGAAGTATACAGTGGCCCGGAATGACCAGTATCCGATCGAGATTGACAGAGAGCAGAAGGGGACGGAAGCAGAGACACAGAAGCAACTAATAGCATAGAAAGAGGAGCTTCAACGAGGCAGACTGTCAATCCGACACCTTCACATCGCAGCCCTTATGCGATTTGCACCCGAAAGTTCCTCTCAGAGGAGTCTGTTATCATTAGGGTTTAGAGAATCAGGCATTTTGGGCATTCAATTCCTTGGATATCTCATCGGAATCGTCCACGGAATCACATATGAATGGCTTGGAGAATCGCTAGCAAGAAGGTCAATTATCCCACTTATCATCTGCTTTCCTTTTGCATGATTGAGTCTTTTAAGTATTTGATGTCAGATGGTGGGTAATTAAGATGGGAGTGTATGTTCTTGATGGAATTAGGATCCAATTGAAAAAAGTTCCATCTTTAATCCACAATGAAGATGGCATGATAGTTGTTTGCATCGACCCAGTAAATTTTTATTGACCATCGATAAGTCTTTACTCTAGATATGTGTACATGCCCCCGCTCTAAGAACTGGTAATGCAAAATTGCAATGCCAGATTTTAACTACTCCTATCAGTTAGAACGGACCAGTATTAGCAAAATCAACATCTACATTACTTTTAAGTGTTAATCATAACTGAGCTGTTTATCTGCTAGATCGATGACTAACTGCATGGATACTGGCTTCAGCAAGAACCTGTGGCGCTCTTCCTCCCATGTTTAACAACCTTCTATGTTATTCATGTCATAAGGTTTATGGGTGCCCAAGATTTATATGAGCGCAACATTCAATTTCCTTCTCATTCTTGCCATCTCAGATTTCCCCACCACTGACCCAGTGACCCAATTGAACCAACCATAAGATAACCAACTAGAATAAGTGCAAGAGAGCCTGAAATCAGTCTCCATCCATCATTATAGGGGTTTCGCTGTGCTGAGAATCATCTGGTGGGTGTGATTTGAGTGTGCTCAGATCTTGATTACATAGATGCCTTATGTGATTGGGACCATTTTCTCACTTCAGAGGCAACGAACCCTGACCTTGAATGTGTCTCATTTGAAATGGTTTGTGATTCGGTCAGATCTCAATGTGGGCTCCTGGTCGCTCCATTTGCAAGCTCACTTCATCTACTTACTCTGATTTTTATGTGTATGATTCGACTCATTTTTTTAGTGTTTCAAGTTTTTTTCCCTGTTTTTTTTTTTAATGTTTGTTTGGTACTTGTGGCAATATGTTTCTTTGATGAGTTCCTGGAAATCGTATGACAATCAGAAGCTACCAGTTATCAACTTATTATTCATTGGTGAGTTAGGCAGTCATTTTCCATAGTAAGCAGAAAAAATCTTTTCGTCCATTGATTTTCAATTGTTTTTCGATAATCATGTGGAGTCTATAGAATATAGATGGATCATATTCTTCCTTCTTTGACTGGATAAATTCATTCAAAACAAGAAGTTCTATTTGCTCAATAAATTTCCGTCTCTCTTTTGTTTGTCCACTGTTTTATTTCTAAATTTCGAATTTCTATGTATTTCGTGATTCGTGAACTATCCACTAGTGATCTCTTATAAAAAGGTTTGTAATTTTCTTTGAAAATTGGAAAGTGTTCTTATCAATTCATTTTTGTAATGGAAAATTTCTTTTCAACTATAGTGAAAGTAACGTGGGATTTCATGAATTTTTTATTAGGCTGTGTGATAGACTTTTTGGCTCTGTGATAGTGTGAGTGAGCAAAAATCCTACGCAAATGTATAACACAATGGACTGTTCGAAATCTGACTTCCTGTATTTGATTCTGAGCAGTATTTTTGCATTGGTAAGAAGTTGGTAGCTATTGGAAATTTGAAAAGATCGATGTATGAAATTGTTGGCATATTGAGATTGTCGCCTTAAAATCTATGAATTATAGATCCTGAGAACTATATATGTTCTCTTATCTGTGGGTGTAGTTAATGTCTTTTGATGTTCTAAGGGTATGAAAGGCCTGCCCAAGTGGAAGCAGAATGATTAGAGTTTTGTATTGTTTTTGGTTTGTGTATACCTCTAAATGGGAAATTCACCAAACATAGCTGAATATTCTGTTTTCACGTGGGCAATGTGTTATCATGTTGGTAGTTGTATCGCTAAGCTGTAGCCTATTTTGAGTTATCAAAGTGGCTTGCAAAAGGGTGCTTAAGTAATGGCTAACCTTGATGAATGCAGTCTTCGCTTTGAAGTTTGAACTTGATGCTAAACTAATTGTTGTAAGTTTTCTCCGAAGTATGATTTAATGTGGTTTAACGTGAAAAAGCATACACAATCTTAGGTAAGTAATGAGACAATTCTTCTCTGAAATTTTGTTTGCCATTGAAGGTGGATTTGAATATGTTGATGTAGAAACCTCATAACACTGTAATATTTATCGAAGAGCACAATTAAAACAAATGATTGGTATAGCTTCATTGCCAGTTTATTGAAGAATACATTTAAAACAAATGATTTGTATAGCTTCATAACACTATGTCACGTATATACTAAAACCTCATAACACTTGATTTGAAGGAAGATACCAATTCGTTGGTGGTCACATTTCTGCTTTGCAGGGATCCCAAGCTCTTAATCTGTGGAAGGATCAGGCGCTGCCATCTTTAAAATATGTAGCTTCAGGACCTCATTCTGAATATGCGGTCAATATGGCATCTTCTTCTTTCAGATTATTACCAGGTGAAGTAATGAAGTTTCAAGGTTCTTTCCAACAACTTAAGGAGTGCAATGGCTTATGGAAAGCACTATACTGAATATTCCTTGACACTGTTAATTTTCCCTGCAGCTGTGTTATCAGGCAAGTCTGAGGTGCACAAGGTTGATGTGTACAAGTCACTGCCAAGACAATGTTTCGCACGGTATTATGATATCTTCCTTCTATCGTCTTTTTTCCAACGAGAGGGGGACGTCATGTGGAATGCATGTGCCATGTGGTCTTTGAGTGAAGTGGTTTTTAGTCCTCTTCTTTCTGTTCATTTTTTTTATTTTTTATTTTTGGGAGGTGGTGGTGCAAGCTTGATAAGTTGCTCTACTGGAAATTGAAGTAAATTCGATACCATCATACTGATGGAATCTTCCTTTTCGTCACCCATAATTCTTCTTTTTCCCCCTTCTGGTATTGTTATCTCGCAATAGCAAGTTCCAAGGTTTTTCCTGCCTCTATGAATTCTTTTGTGTTAGTTTTCAAAAATTGTCAGTCTGTTTGTCAATTAGAGCCAGGCTGTTGCATCTACTTCCATTTTTCTTATTATGTCTTTCTGCAAAGCTTGTCGTGACACCCTGGAAAGGATGAGCTTAAGATTTGATATTATATTCTTTAAAAACTTGAAGGAACTCTGAGGGGTTTCGGTTAAACTCTAGAGATTGATCTTAGAAAGAGGTCATCCGTGTATATGTTTCTGTACAAAGTTGTTTGGGACTTCATCTACTAATAGAGAATCATCACTGATTTTGAAACTTGTAGGTATTTTCATGCGACCGTAGGGTTGCTGGCTAGAACTGATGGAGAATTTGGCATGAGGACTTCAAAGAAAGATAAGTATGTGAAGAGGGATAACAGGACTCAACCACCTGTTGAAGCTCCCTATGTTCCTCTGAAGGTGTCAAGAAGCAGTAAATCATTGCCAGATCGTACAATTGGGATATTTGAAGGCATGACAATTCTTGAGCTCTCTAAGCGTACTGGAAAGCCGATTTCAACTCTGCAGGATGTTCTTATAAGCGTTGGAGAAAAAGTAGGGTTGGAGTTTGACCCTCTTGCCATTGACATAGCAGAGCTGGTGGCTATGGTATGCTCTTTTTTCCCCATCCTTCGTATCGATTTCAGTAGTATGCAGATGTTTCTTCAAGCATATCTAGAATGTAGAGTGAGTAACATATTCTCATAGGTCACGTTGGGTACGCAAGATAAGAGCAAAGATTGGATAAGCAATCATGCTAATCCTGTGTTTGATAGCAAGGACTGTTCATGGATTAATTATCCCTCCTAAGGGATAAAATTTCTAATGTCCTCACTATCAATTTCACCTCCCCCATGCCACTATTTATCTCGCCTATTGCCACCCACTGAAGAGTGTCGTTATGCATTTCAAGCTAACCCCCTCAAAACGTAATAGTGGTGAGTAGGGATCATTCCCACGGAGAGAGAAAATGAAAACATAGAACCAACCAATATAAATACTCCTAACTTCAATTAAACTCAATACATGTGGGGGAAAGTAAGATGATTTTAAAACTAAAGAAATTAGAAAGATAAAGCCTAAAGATATTCAAGTGGAAGTTGCCCATCTATGTTTCTTGCCCAATTCATGTGCCACCCTGTTGTACACTGTTGTCTCATCTATGTTTCTTGCTTTCCTAATGTGCTACTAGAGAAGAGCTGAGCAACAAATACAAGTCAATAAATGAACATTTGCCTGTCACTTCACATTCGGTATTGCTTGCCAATATTCATGTGGAAGTTGCCCATCTAAATATGTATGTGCATGCAACTAGTTGCTTCCCACATAGTTATAATAAAAGCACTCAGATGGCTGATCAGCATGGCTTGTTTGCTAGAGTGCTTAAATAATTGCATGCCAAAATATTTACCTTCTTGCTATACAGTTCAAAGCTCTTATCATGCTGCAAAGATAGTTGCTTATGAGTGCAGTAGTCCTCCTTGCAAATGTAAGTTACATGACCGCTGCAGTGCTGCTTTAACAAACGTTATCCAGCTTATCCGTGCTTCCAGTTTCCTCATCCATATCAATTGTTGTCCATTTAGAAGCAAAGTCCATGACTGTAGTACAATCATGCCCCTTTAACTCCTTTCTTGTGTTACTTCACTCGAGGGTACTAATAGCCAAAGAGAGTATGTGTTATTGCATGAATGTACCAGAATTATTTCAAGAAATTGATGGAATATAATTTTGTTATCCACTATATGGTTTGATGCTTTGAAAACCATTTAACATGTATGAATGCCTAGGTATTAAAATTATAGGTCAGCATTCACAGTACTTTTGATTTTTCCTGATTCTCATTCGTACTCCAATGAGGCTTACATCATTCCTGTTTTCCTTATTCCCATTCCTGTTACCATTTATGTTTGGAAGGGCTAGCGATCTGATGTTCTCATCATCTCTTGTCTCCTTTGAGTTGTAGCGCAATACTTTGCATTATTCTTGTTATGAATTGAAGAATTCTATCGATGATGTCTATTTCTGCAGGAAGTTGGTGCCAATGTTAAGAGGTTACACTCCAACGAGGGCACAGAAGTGATACCGCGGTCTCCTGTGGTAACAGTGATGGGTCATGTTGATCATGGAAAAACATCGCTTCTAGATGCACTTCGCCAGACATCACTTGCAGCCAAAGAAGCAGGTGGCATAACTCAGCATCTCGGTGCATTTGT
>JAOVYX010007781.1:0-35611 GCA_035668315.1 Drosera spatulata | reverse complement strand
ACGGCATTGGCTCAGCTGCGAGCCAGCTATATCCACGGTCCGCCCTCAGCGCTGCCTCTAGATCTCGTTCCGCATCTGACACGGGGATTCCAAAGGATTACTTCCTGCTGAAGGAAGAAGTCCTGACCCTTTGTCAGACTCAGGCGAGGATAGAGCAGCAGCTGGGCATCCTCTTCAGCAGGATGGACGGGGATCCGTCCACTTGTCAGACTGAGACTGGCCGACCATTTCCTTCATCAAGACCGCCTCCAGATGATGACTCCGGGGCTCCAGAGCAACGAGATATTCGATTAGCTGGCCATTGATGGCTTTGTAAATACAAAATTTTGATGTATTTCATTTTTTAGGATTATGTATATTATTGATAAGATTATTGAGACATTTTGATTGTTGATGTATTTGGTCTGATTTTTGTGATTTAATTTATTTTTTTAATCAAAAATAGCGACGGATTTCCGTCGCTAAAATGAAATACTTCTAACAAAGAATTAGCTACGGAATTCAGTAGCTAAAATTATTTCAAACTTAGCGACGGAATTCCGTATCTAAATTTAAATCTTTTTAGCGACGGATTCCATCATTAATATTGTGCACTTCTGGAAAATTGATTTTTGCGACGGAAAAGTCAATCCGTCGTTGATTTTTCTTATTTTAGCGACGGATCCGTAGCTGATTTCTACGTTAGCGACGGATTGTTTCCGTCGATAATATATTTTAGCAACGGATTTATCCGTTTTAGCTACGGTATTTTTCCGTAGCTAAAACACGTTTTTTTTTTTCTAGTGTTTTCTCTTTGTTCCAAGGTCACCGCAGTAGAACAGAGTTGTAGAGCGAAAGATCGAAACTATTCTCAACATGGTTCGAGGCATATTCAAGAGAAAAAAGATGCCGAAGGAGTTTTGGGTTGAAACCATTGTATGTGTTGTTTACCTATCTAATCTTTCTCCATCAAGAAGTGTCCAAGGGATGACACTGCAAGAAGTATGGTAAGAAACCCAGCGTTTCTCACTTGTGTGTTTTTGGGAGTATTGCTTATATCTATGTCCCAGATGAGAAGAGAAGTAAGCTTGATGAGAAGAGTCAGAAGTTTGTCTTTATTGGCTATGGCCCTTCATCTAAGGGCTACAAGTTTTATAATCCCTCCAGTGGGAAGATCGTGATAAGCAGAGATGCAGAGTTCGACGAAGAAAGCTCGTGGGAATGGAATGTCACTTATGATGAGGAGTACGTCATCTTTCCTTTGGAAGAAGAAAGAAGACAATAAGGTGGTCATATGCCTCACTCGTCGCCTATTTTTGATCACTTGGAGTCATTAGATGAAGATTCCCCTCCAAGGCGTACTAGAAGTCTTCGGGAGATTTATGAAGAAGCAGAGGTGGTTAATAATCAATCCCTCTTTTGTCTTTTTACTAACACTGAACCATTGAATTTTGAAGAAGTGACTCAAGTTGGAAAATCGCAAGATGCCATTGACCAAGAGATGCAGGCAATCAAGAAGAATAGAACATGGGAGTTAGCAACTCTTCCAGATAAACAGAAGGCAATTGACATGAAATGGATATCTAAGGTGAAGAAGGGTGCCAATGGAAATGTTGAAAGGTACAAGGCAAGGCTCATCGCAAAAGGCTAGAGTCAGAAGCATGGCATTGATTATGATGAAGTCAGAAGCAAAAGGCTACGTCTAGAGATCTCCTTGACGGCTCAAAGGAAATGGAAAAATTATCAAATGGACGTGCAATCTGCTTTCCTTAATGATTATCTTGATGAAGAAGTTTATGTTCAACAATCATTGTGGTACATCATCAAAGGGATGAAGACAAAATCTTGAGACTAAAGAAGACGTTGTATGGGCTTGTAGGCACCGGGGACTTGGTACAGCTGTATTGACAGGCATTTCAAAGACCATGGATTTCTAAGAAGATAAGATGAGTATGCACTTCATGTGAAGGAAGATAGAGATGGAGGCTTTATGTTGTATGCTTATATGTTGATGACTTGATCTTTACCAGAAATAAAGAAGCGATGTTTGTTGAGTTCAAGGAAGTTATGGCTCGAGAGTTTGAGATGACTGACATGGGACTCATGTCTTATTATCTCGGGACTAAAGTGAATCAACATCTAGGAGGCATTTTCATTTCTCAGAAACTTATGCGAGGCATTTTCATTTCTCAGAAGCATCATATGGCTAACAGCAAGCTAGTCAACACCCCGGTCGAGTGTGGAGCAAAATTATCCAGATATGATGAAAGCAAGAAGGTGAACCCGTCTCTCTTCAGGAGTCTTGTTGGAAGTTTGAGATTCTTGACATGCACAAGGCCCGATATTCTCTTTGTGCTTGAGTTGTTTTGATAAAGTAAGTCATATAATCAAATCTTGTCTACAAAACCCTCTTGTCTCCTTCTCAAAATTTTAATCTTCCACCTTCTATTTTACAACAGCATACACTTATTTGTGACCTTGGCAATCAAATCTAAGTAGCATCTGAAATAATAAAGAGATTCTTAGTTACTAATTGTACTTGAAATTCATAACTACCCCTAATTATAGAACTCGTGTTTAGAAACAACAATTTCTTACCTTGATTGTTCGATTGAAACTGGAAACAACAAGAATGCATCATCTTATACAATCTCAAAAGGCACCTATTCCGATAGGTTGGTGCTATCGAGGGTTGAAATGTTTGATCAAGACATCCGTGATAGGATAGCAATCAATAGATGTAAGCGGTATTTAGGAAGTCGACAATGATTTGAGAAACGGTTGTTGATATTACATTGACTCTCTTACATGAGATCAAGAACCTGGACAAGGTGCTTATGAAAGATGTGCTATTATTATGGAATGATGATTTCCATAGGCTAGTTGCGGTGATTAGGACGACAAATTATGGAATGATGATTTCCATATTGGGGCAATCGTACAATAATACTGAAATGAGGAAAAAATGTTGGGTGGTCGTGGTTGTTAGACACGAGAAAGAAATAAAGAAAAAGAAATGGAGGAAATTTCACTATAATGTTGTGGTTTTTGTTTGGTTACCAGAGACGGGAAGCAAGGTGGTCGGCGGGATGGTGGGCTAGGAATGAGTTTTAAGGTGAATAAGTGTGTCACCCACACGATGCGAGAGGATGTGATTAATTATTTATAGTTTGGTTGTTTATTATGACAGTTTATCTTGCTATCTTCGATATTTTGTTGGGTATTTATATACCATGTTGGATGTTTTGAAATTATTTCGATTCTAGCGAGAATATTTAATGGATTCTTGAAATATATTCAATCTATAATACTTTGACGTTTAATTTTGTTATAAAAAATTTTCACGTAAGAACCAAGATAGTTCTTATTATAGAACGAAAGATACATATTTTCATCTAATTGATGATCAAATCCATGAAATAACATGGTAAAACGAAATGAATAGACGAAAAATATCAACAAAAAAAAATGAATGATTTTTTTTCTTTTTAATGAAGTTTTAAATAATGTAATGTGAAAAGTTGGTTTTTTAATATCTAAGGTCAATCACGCACATGGGATAACATCAATGTAAAGAGAATATTATTAAAATAATTTTAAATTTCATTTATATTTGATAATATTGTCAAATATTTTCGTAAAATTTATTTTGGGTAAACACTATGAATGTACATATCTTCTAAATATAATCTATATGAGATTGTCACAATATTCTTAAATAGCATCCCATGAGATCCTTGAAATTATTTTTTCCTTGGTTTTTCTCCATTTTTTTTTTGCTTTATTGTAATGATGAAAGTTATCAAATTAATCGTATCACTCCATGAATCAAATACAGCTGTTATAGTGAGTGATACAAAAATGCTTAGTGTTTTTATTTTTGGGTAAAATTCTTGCTTTTTTATAATAAAATGTTTTTAATCGTATCATTTTTTCGTAATAATTAATATTAACGGCAAAAATACTTGTACACATATTCTCTCGTGACACATATAAAGGGTTTAATATTATTTTTGAACTTCAAAAGAGAAAATATGAAAAAGAGAATCTTTTTTTATAAGTATTAATGTTGATCGTTAAATATATTGAAAGCGAAAGTACCATTGAACGCATTAGTGACAACTGAATTGATTGATAGGGAATGACATATCATGATATATCATGGATGACAAACCATGTGATGTTTTTTTGAATTTATAATATTAAAGAGATAGATGGATATAGATAATGATAAACAATAACATATAATGGCAAACAATGGGATGACATAGTATGACATATCATGAGGTGACTCTCTGAATTGATAATGTATTAGATGGGTAAATCATGGAGGGAGGAAGAAAAATTGGACAATATGGTTAGATGAGGGACATTGATGTTATTTACTCACTTTTGAGTACTGAAATATGAATGAAAATATCACTGGATACCTAGATATGTATTGAAATATTTTTTTTATAATAGGATGATTTACCCAAAACTACACATGGATGAAAATAATTCCACAAAACTACACAGGAAAACATGATTTCTAAAACATATAAAATTTAAAATAACATATTCAAACTCCATTTTTTCTTCATCCCATACCCATCCACACATCTATCCCAACTTCCATCATCACCAACACCTCACCGAAAACGTTGTTGGAATCTGAGCACCTCGTCGGAGGCCTCGTCGGAAACCGACCACCTCGCCGGAGACGTTGTTGAAATCCGACCACCTCGTTGGAATCCCAAAATCGAGCGTCAGTTCAAAACGAAACAGAGCACCTGAAGAAAAAAAAAAAAAAAAACAGAGCGCCGGAAGAAAAAAACAGAGCGGCTGAAGAAAAAAACAGAGCGTTTGAAGAAAAAAATAGAGCGCCTAAATAAAAAAAACAAAACGACTGAAGGAAAAAAACCAGAGCTCCTGAAGGGAAAAAATATTTTTATTCACACAGACTGCACTATAAAAAAATATTCTAATGATGAAGAAAACAATGCAAAAAAAAAAAAAAAAAAAAAGCAAAACAAAACCTTTACAACAAAACCGTTTAACATTTTATCAACATTGTTTCTCTCAGACTTTTAATCGAACACCTTCCTTGCGTCCCACACCGTCCATATTTCGCATATAAATCTATAAACCCAGTCCTCATAAACTATCTCCATGAATTGGTCGATCACAAGAAAACAAAAAATATTACAAAAAGCATCAACATCAACTTCAAAAGTACCAAAAGTTCTCAAATACAGTTTCATCCATGACGAAACACCAACAATACCAAAAGCACTGTCCTAGAAGAAATCACTTGAATCAAAAACTCTAAAATCATTAGCCGACCTCTACAATCATGAACTGATGTTATCAGAGTCACTGTTGAATTGACTTTTTTCAAAGACACCGAAGCACTCCTTTGATTTGGGTCCGTCGTCTGCAGCGGAGATAGAGGGATCGTATAAGGAGACCGAGGAGATATTGTGATGGGGAAGATGATGTCGCAATGGTGGTGGGCAAAGACGACGGTGGATTTGGTGGTGGAAGATGAGATTGTGGGAGGAGGAGAAAGAAACATTAAAATTGTATGTTTTGAAAATTAAAATCCCGCATGGATGTTTTTGGAATTAATTTTTCAAAACTGTGTGTTTGGGTAATTTTCTATTTATAATAAATATGAATGAAACTTGCATTAGATATATAGATGAAACAAACCGTACTATAAACATCTTGTATTAAAAAAAACACACATCCAATTTCTTGCATTACCATTTCAGCTATCGAAAACTTAAAAAATATGTCAGTTTAGTTATTATTGTTAACTTTCCATTAAAACTAACGGAATGTTTTTCAAAAAAGATAAAAAAAATTATTTTAATTAAAAATAATTATAAAACAACACACAATTTTTTAAATTTTCATCTCGATCATTCAAATTTATCTAAGTAAAATAGATAAATTTTCAAGTCAATATATGATGGATAATTATTATGAAATAGATCATTTGATCAATAAAAACATAAATTTTGTGTATTGGGTAAAATAGTTAAGAATTGAGAGTAGTTTTGTTTGCCCAATTATATAACGTCAATATGTATCCATGAGATGAGCAATGTCAAATATTTTCATAAAATTTATTTTAGGAAAACACTATGAATGAACATGACTTCTAAATATAATCTACATGAAATTGTCACAATATTCTTAAATAGCATCGCATGAGATCCTTGAAATTATTTTTTCCATGGTTTTTTTTATTTTTTTTGCTTTACTTAAGTGATAACAGCTATCAAATTAATCTTATCACTCTATGAATCAAATAAAGTTGTTATAGAGAGTGATACAAAATGTGTAGTGGTTTTTTTTTTTCAAAAATTCTTGCCTCTTTGTAATAAAATATTTTTAGTAGTCTTATTTTCTCGCAATAAGTAGCACTAGCGATAAAAATATTTATACACATATTCTTTTATTGTGACATATATAAAAGGTTTAATATTATTTATCTTGATTGCAGTAGACACTTGAGAGCCTTCATCTTCCACAATCACTATCTCTTCAGATTATTCAGGTGCACAAACAGTAGCTTCTGGGCTGGTAGATGTAGGAAGCTCATCAGCATCTTAGGATGAAGGAGCCTCCATGTTCGTAGAGTGAATGCCATCGTTGGGTTGAACAGTCATGTCTGCACCTTTCATAATTTCGTTGTCTGTAGACTTTTGAAAGTCTTTATCTGTAATTGTGCTCCCAGCAATGTCTGCATCCTTCATAGTGTCATCGTCCGTAGACTTCTGAATGGGAATGTCTGCAGCTTGTGTTTTTCTGACGGAGCTTCAACATATATAGTTGCTTCGTCAGTTCTTGTGGTTTGTCCTTGAGACTACTAAAGGTCTTGAGTTGTACTTTCTTTGACAACCTCATCAATGATTGTATCCTCATAGTCTATATCATTTATTCTTGGCGGTTGATTGTCATCATTGTTGTTGTCATCATCTGGGGAAGATGTCTGCCTATTGTAAGCCTTGATAAGTAGTTGTAGATTTCTAGAGTTGCCATCCTCACATGCTTGTCAACCAGCCTCTTAAGCTCAGCTCCAACTTCTGAACGGACTCAATGGTCTGCAGCTGAGCTTGTCTATGTCTCACCACTTTGTCAGTTGAATCATTGGTTTCCAAGGTTCCATTGAAGAGAATGTAGGACACTTCTGGTCTCTTCTTTTTGGCTGCTTCTTTCCTTTGAAGTAGAGTGACCTACTTTAGCTTTGACTCAGTTAGCTTATCTATAATCCCCAACTCTATCTTGCGGCCACCAAGGTTGATTCTGTATCTAATGGTAAATCCAGAGGGGATGAGCTTTGGCCTCTTTGATGCTCTAGTTCTTCTTTTTCCTTTTATTTGAAGTTCGTTTTTTGAAATGAACTTTTTCAGCATGGTCTCCTTCTCAGTATAACCCAGCAGCTGTCTGATTTTGGCTGTGTCTGGTTACCCTTGTGCTAAGAGACATGACTTTCTTTAGTGTTACTTCCATTTCAGCCTTATTTGTTGTTTCAGGTACAGGTCCTCGTTCTGTTGAGGTTGTAGTTATTGTCCGAACTTCTGATGTCATTGAGGGCATTTCAATCTATAGACTGGCAAGTTCTACACCTGCAGTAGAGGCTAGAACAATAACAGTTGTGACTTCTGTAGTCTCAGCTGCAGACACTGTTGTCTACTCTCCTATTTTGATAGATGTGGAGGCTTTTATTGTTGTTGATGCCTTTGCTAATTATGCTCCTGTGCTTTCGGAGCTGCTTTGACTGCTTCCCTTATGATCTTAGTTTTCATAGCCTCAATTTGTTTTCATATGAATCCTTTGGTCATTATTTTCTTTCTGAAGTCTGCTGGTCTGCATCTTCACCTCCAGTAGTCGAGCCCTTTGAGGGCTGTGTAACCTCTTCTTTTGGAGTTGGTTTTGTTTCTACAGGAGCTCTTGATGTAGCCTCCTTTGCTTCTTCAGATGTCTGCAACACTAATTTCCTCTTTGTTGCCCTTGGAGGTCGAGTAGGAGTTTGTTTCCTTGTCGGCTTCTTGGGCTAGGCTTCTGAACCCTTTATTGCGAACGGCTCATCTACAGGAGCCTTTGTAGCAACTGTCTTTGCAGACGGTGCCTTCTTAGGAGACTTAACCTTAGCCTCCTTGGCCTTTTCTACTACCTCCTTCAGAGGTTGATCAGAAGCAATTGAGGTAGTCTACATTGCCTTTCCTTTCTTGGCAAAACCTATGGGCTGTTTGCCAATCTTTGAGACATTGATTTGTTTTTGTCTGAGAGCATTAGTTTTGCCTTAAGCATTATATTGAGAATTCTTCCAAATAGAAGTTGTCTAGCCTCTACTGCTTTAACCAGTTGATACATCAAGAGCTTACCCTAGTTGATTTGGGACTTCACAACTACTGCACACATTATCTGTTATTAATCTGATGTAATTTGATCCTTGGCAAATTCCCTGGACATAATTCACTTCTTCACCATGTCTGCAAGAAGTTTATGAGGTTTTGACAACAGCTTCGTCATCGTTCTAATGCTTGCCTCCTTGTTTTCTTCAGTGAGGATTGCTAGCCTTCCCTTATCCACAGTGGTTTCGGGTATTACTCTTGATCCATCAGTTGGAAGTTGGAGAAGATCCTCAATGTCCTTTGGAGTTATTGTGATTCCAACCTTCTTGCTAGAAGTGTAGGTGATGGTCTGGAAGTCGTCTGCAACTTGTGCCTTTTCAATGAAATTCCTGACTTCATCTTCAAAGATTCGGCTCGTGGTCTCGCAGAGATACTTTAGTCCAGCTTCTTGGATAAGCTCTACGATCTCCTTCACTTCTTCTGATTCGTCCCTTGGGGATTAAAAATCGAGTAATACACCAGTTTGCAGTTCTATCTTCTTCATGTCCTTTTCTTTCTTCGAAGGACTGGGTTGAACATGGGTCCTCTCAGATAAAGATGAAGTGTTTGTGGAAGTGTTGGCCAAGTTCATAATAGTTTTGATAAAAGAAATTGTAAGTTCAAGTGCAAAAGAGTGAGAATTGAGAAATTAGTGTTTTGTATAGAGAGAGTAAGAGTGAGAAAGTGCTTAGAGATTGAGAGAGAATGTTAAAGAGATTTCAAGTCTCAAAGCATTAGGGTATTTAAAATTTTAAAAGTTGTCGTTGTACATCATCAAAAAGTAACCCTTGCCTATCACTTCGGGAAAACAAACACTTTTCTGACCATTGCGAAATTCATGGCATAGAAACTGTAATGTTTGTTTGTTTCCAAAAATAGAAATACAATAAGGGGATTTGAATAATAGTCTGCATCTCAGTATGTCGTAGAGTGCAGTAAAGTATTTTGGCCTTATTTATTTAGATCAATCATAACCAATTTACCCCGAATTTGGGTAAATATGCTCTCATCAAGAGACTTTGTAAAAATGCTTGTAATTTATTTTTCTGTAGGAATATATTCTAATTTAATATGACCCTTTTCCACATGATACCTAATAAAATGATGTCTGAAATCAATGTGCTTGGTCCTTGAATGAAAAACAGGATTTTCTGAAATTGTCATTACAGACGTGTTGTCATAAAAAATTGATATTTTTGAAAACTGAATCCCATAGTCTGCAAGTTGAGATTTCATCCATAAAATCTATGCAGCACAGCTCCCTGCTGCAACATACTTTGCTTCTACTGTAGAGGTAGAAATAACGTCTGCTTCTTGTCAAACCATGACACCTAAAAATTGACATGTTTCACTTCTATTAACTCTACATCGTGTAAAGTCTACGTCTGAATAACCCATCAGTATAAAATCTGATTCTCTTGGATACCATATACCCAGATCAAGAGTTTCTTTGAGGTATCTCAGGATTCTCTTGACTACAGTATAGTGGGACTCTTTGGGATCAGATTGATACCTCGCACAAACACAAACAACATATAGGATATCTGAGCTGCTAGCAGTAAGGTACAATAGTGGCCCTATGATTATTATGTATAGTGTTTAGTTAATGGGTTTACCATTCTCATCTTTATCTATCTTTGAACTAAAGCTCATAGGTGTTCTCATATGACAATTATTTTCTAAACCAAACTTCTAAGCTCATAGGTACAATATTTTTTGGTCATATAGGGTTATTTCTAACCTGTATACATGATCAGGATGCTCATAGTCCTCAAAGCCTAATAGTAAAAAGATAGGGAATCTTTTTCTTTATATATAGATATAATATAGAGAGATATTTCTTATTAGATATAATAAGAAAGCTTGACAATTTAATTGGCTCTTGATCTGAGGTGTGAAGAGAAAGTGTTTTATGACTTTCATTTATCTTCTCGATTCTGGCCCGGAAAAGTAACCAAGCCCTGTAAGCCCACACTTGTGTAGAGTAGATCGTTCAACACCTGTGACACAAACCCATTTTAAACCTAAAGGTGCTAGTCTCATAGGCGACTGAACGGCCGCTCCCTAATTACCAGACCGACCTGCTATAATAATTCCATAAACATCTAGCGAAGATATGGCAAACAACATATAGGAATATCTGGGCTGCTAGCAGTAAGGTACAATAGTGATCCTATGATTCCTGTGAATAATGTTTAGTTAATGGGTTTACCATTCTTATCTTTATCTATCTTTGAAGTAAAGCTCATAGATGTTCTCATATGACTTGTATTTTTAAAACCAAACTTCTTTACAGTATTTTCAAATATTTAGGTTGGTTTAAGAATATACCATTCTCTGTTTGTTGTACTTGAAGTCCTAAATTATATTTTAACTCTCCCATTAAGGTCATTTGAAGCTTTGACTTCATTAATGTAACAAACCTTTCACACAATTTGTCATTAGCGCATCCGAAGATTATATCATCAACATATATTTGCACTAAGAGTGTGTGTTCTTCGTGTTTCTTAAGAAATAAGATCGTATCTACCTTCCCTTTTTCAATTCCACTATCATAAAGAAAGGTTGAAGAGTTTCATATCATGCCCTTGGAGTCTTTTGTCAGTCATATAGGGCTTTTTCTAACCTGTATACATGATCAGGATGCTGATAGTCCTCAAAGTCTAATTGTAACGTCCCAAGAACCGCTTTCTTGGCTAATAACTGGCCCCACAGACCAACACTAGTCCTTTCAGTGCGCTTTGCCCTCACTCGTGCACGCCTTGGGAAACTTCCCAGGAGATCACCCATCCCAACACTATTTCACGTCAAGCACGCTTAACTACGGAGTTTTAAAGTGATGGGTTATCAAAAAGGAAGGTACACCTTGTTGGTATAGGTAGTACTATCAAACCATTTCAGCATTTCCTTCGGTTATTACACTAATGGTTAAAAGACAGGGAATCTTTTTCTTTATATATAGATATAATATAAGAAGATATTTCTTATTAGAAATAATAAGAAAGCTGGACAATTTAATTGGCTCTTGATCTGAGGTACGAAGAGAAAGTGCTTTATGACTTCCATTTATCTTCTCGATTTCGACCTGGAAAAGTAACCAACCTTAACTATTTTTGAATGAAAGAAAGGGTTTATGAGCCAGAGCCTTGTAAGCCCACACCGGTATAGAGTAGATCGTTCAACACCTATGGCACAAACCCATTTTAGACCTAAAGGTCCTAGTCTCATAGGCAACCGAACGGCCGCTCCCTAATTACTAGACCAACCTGCTATAATAATTCCATAAACACCTAGCGAAGATATGGCAAACAACATATAGGAATATCTGGGCTGCTAGTAACAAGGTACAATAGTGACCGTATGATTCCTGTGTGTAATGTTTAGTTAATGGGTTTACCATTCTCATCTTTATCTATCTTTGAAATAAAGCTCATAGATGTTCTCATATGACTTATGTTTTCTAAATCAAACTTCTTTACAGTATTTTCAAATATTTAGGTTGGTTTAAGAATATACCACTCTTCGTTTGTTGTATTTGAAGTCCTAGAAAGTATTTTAACTCTCTCATTAAGGTCATTTGAAGCTTTGACTTCATTAGTGCAACAAACCTTTCACACAGTTTGTCATTAGTGCATCCAAAGATTATATCATCACCATATATTTGCACTAAGAGTGTGTGTTCTTTGTGTTTCTTAAGAAATAAGATTGTATCTACCTTCCCTTTTTGAATTCCATTATCACAAACAAAGGTTGAGAGAGTTTCATACCATACCCGTGGAGCTTTTTTCAGTCGTATAGGGCTTTTTCTAACCTGTATACATAATCATGATGCTCATAGTCCTCAAAGCCTAATGGTTGCTCAACATATACCTCCTCTTGAAGCTTTCCATTTAGAAATGCATTTTTCATATCCATCTGAAAGACTTTGAATCCTTGATGTGCAACATAGGCAAGGAACATCCTTATATCTTCAAGCCTTGCAACAGAAGCAAATGTTTCTTCAAAATCTATCCCTTCCTCCTGTGAAAAACCTTTGACAATCAGTTTGGCTTTGTTTCTAACAATCATCCCATTTTTGTCCTTTACTACATTGTCAGATTCCTGGTTTGCAGTCTGTCCATCATCTATACATGCACATTCCTCGTCAAAGACATTAGCAACTTGATGAGAACTAATAATTTCATCAAAAGAAACATGTAGTGATTCTTCTACTAATCCTGTTCTTTTATTGTATACTCTAAAAGCTTTGTCTACAGTTGAGTATCCTAGGAAGATTCCTTCCTCTGATTTAGGGTCAAATTTCCCTAGGTGATGTTTCGCATTGTTGTGAATGTAGCATTTGCATTCAAATGCAGGAAAGTATTTAACACTAGATGTCTTTCCTTTTCATAACTCATCGGGGATCTTCTTATACTGCTTATGCATAAGATACCTATTTAGGACATAGGATATAGTGTTTACGGCTTCCACCCAATACCTTTTGGATAAATCTGCATCTGAGAGCATGGTTCTGCTTGGTTCTATTAATGTTTTATTTTTTCTCTCAACCACACCATTTTGTTGTGGTGTTCAAGGTGCAAAAAAGTTATATGTAATGTCATGACAATTACAGTATTTGTTCACACCAGATTGATCAAATTCTGTGCCATTATAACTCCTAATGGTAATCATATCAATTCCCTTTTCATTTTGAACTTGTCTTAGAAATCTAGTGAGCAGACTGTAGATTTCACTCTTTTTATGGAGAAATATTACCCAAGTATATCAATGGATATAAAAAAACTTTTTTCATAATTATTGATGTTTATCATTAAATATATTGAAGACGAAATTATAATTGAACCCATTAGTGACAACTGAATTGATTTAGACATTAATATAGAAAGACATATCATGATATATCATGGGATGACATATCATGTGATGACTCTCTACATTTATAATATATAAATAGATAAATAGATAGATTGATATAGATATTGATAAACAATGACATATCATGGCAAACAATGGAATGACATATCATGGGATATCATGAGACGACTATATGAATTTATAATGTATATATATAGATAGATGGATCACTACAAAAAATTCATTTATTTAGCTACGGAATTTTTCCGTCGCTAAAACGAACAAATCCGTCGCTAAAATATATTAGCGACGGAAACAGTCTGTCGTTAAAAACCTCATCGCTAAAACATAATTCAGCGATGGATCCGTCGCTAAAATGAGAAAAATCAACAACGAATTGACTTTTTCGTCGCCTAAATTAAATTTTCGGGGTGCACAAAATTAGCGACGGATTCCGTCGCTGAAAGGATATCAACTGGGCGACGGAATCCGTCGCTGAAAGGATATCAACTTATCGACGGATTTCGTCGTTGATATCCTTTCAGCTACGGAATTCCGTTGCTAAATCTTCCCCAGAAGTATGTCATTTTAGTTATGGAAATCCGTAGTTATTTTTCATATTTGATGAAAAAAAAATAAATTGAAATCAGAAAAAAACCTGAATAAATACATAAACCATATATCGGTCTCAAGCATCTTATCAATAGATTACATAATCCTAAGAAAACGAAATACATCATTTGTTTGTATTTACAAAGCCGTCAATGGCCAGCTAATCGAAAATCCCGTTGCTTAGGAGCTCCGGAGTCATCGTTTGGAGGCGGTCTTAAAGGAAATGGTAGGCCGGTCTCAGTCTGACAGGTGGACGGATCCCCGCCCAACCTCCTGAAGAGGAGGTGCAGGTGCTGCTCCATCCTCTTCTGACTCTGACGGAGGGTTTGGACTTCTTCCTTCAGCTGGAAGTAGTCCTCTTGAATCCCCGTGCTAGATGCAGAATGACCACTAGAGGCAGCGCTGAGGGCGGACCGTGGATATATCTGGCTCGCAGCTGAGCCAATGCCGTAGGCCCTCCCCTTGTCGATGCGGGACACCTCTGCCTGAGACTGTGTATGCGCAGCCTCGGGATCTACCGACTCATCCATCTGCGACTCCGGCATCTGACTGAGTCGCTCAAAGTATGAATCCTGTAAACAATACATCGCTGTTAGTCTTTTATCGAACGAATAAGATCAGAATTAATAATTTTAAACAAAGGCCATATAATTGACTTTCCCGAAGTTGCGAAGCAGGCTTGTCTACTAGGGGAATGTCCGCGATGGACTTTCCCTGTCTCCACCACTCCCAGAGCATCAGACTTCTTGTGAGTCTGAATGAAAAGCTCGGGGGATGTGACCTTTCTTATTATGATGAATTTACTTTCTTAAAAGTATGTTATGCTGTGAACAAGATTTCATTATACTTATGAATTTACTTTCTTAAAACTAACTTACAAATTCTTTCCTATAAAACGAAACAAGTTTAACAAAAAAATATAACAAGTTTAACAAGATTTAGAAGATTTCACAATCTATTTGACAATTTCTTTTTCACAGAGTGAGTACTCAAATCAATCACGGATTCCCCATACCCCAGGATCAATCAAAATCCCATCATCAAGTTACGAATTCAACAGCTTTTCGGACCAAAAGAGTCACCTCTAACCCTACTCTTAACCCACCACAAGCATTGTTCGCCCCGCTATAGATCAACATCCTCTTCTTCCCTTCATCTCATCATAACAATGATCATCAAACCCATAACACATGATCACAACAATCATCTCATCACAACAATGATCACAACATGCAGCTACTTGGCTTGGAAGTACATTCATCTCATCACAACAATGTTCAAAATTTAGCAAGGTCAACAGAGACATACACTGAGCCTAATCCCATTAATCAAGCCTAATCCTATTAATCAAAAACCCTAAATAGATTCATAAATGAGGAAATTTACCTCACAGATCGAAGCGATCGGTGACAGGTGGCGGGCAGCAGGTGGGCGAGGCGGCGGTTTGAGGCGGCAGGTGGCGGGCATCAGGCAGGCGAGGCGGCTGTTGGGGGTGGCAGGTGGCGGCAGCAGGGGGCAGTGGCGGCTAGAGGACGGCGGCAAGAGGGCGGCAGGTGGCGTTCGGCTAGCAGGGACGGCAAGGTGATGTGCGGCAGGTGGCGGATGGCGGACGACGGAAGGCGGGCAACGGACAGCAGCAGGCGGAAGGTGGCAGCCGGAGGGCAGCGGCCTGCTTGGGCCGGCAGCACGCGGGAGGGGAGGGTAGCGGGAGGTGGGACGTGCGGCCGGCAGGCGGAAGGGGCGGGCAGCGGGAGGTGGCGGCGACGAGGGGCGGGCAACGGCAGCGTTTTCCTCTCCGGCGGCAATTGAAACGAAGCGGCGGCGAGGGAGACGGCGAGGAAGAGAAGTGAGGAAGAAATGAGGAAGAAGGTGGCCGGCCACTGAAGCTATATACATAAAGTTTAGCGACGGATTCTGTCACTATTTAGGTTAAGTGATAATTAATTTGAAATATATTTTATTTTTAACGACGGAATCCGTCGCTATATGATCATTTCACCTAAACAGCGACGGATTCCGTCACAATCTTTCTCCCCGGTGATGATTTATCACTTTATATTTTTCATATTATAACTATTTTTTGATTTCGTAATCATTGAAATTTTAATTTATGATAAGGTATTGTATTTCAAACAATTTAAATGAAATAATAACGCATTATTAAAAACTCTTAATAACATATATGTTGCACATCATATAAGATGTTATATATGTAACAAAACTTGAAACATATAAGGTGTAATACACGATATTATTGTTAAATTTATCACGTATTATAAATGATGTCCTCATAAAATTAAATTGAAAATAATTATGAAAAACAGATGAACGATGTAAAAAAAATATTAAAAGAAAATTTGTAAACTTCAATATTAGCGACGGACTCCGTCGCTAAACGATCAAAAAATGCCTACTTTAGCGACGTATTCCGTCACTAATATTGAAGTTGCAAACAAACATGCAGAAAATTTACTAAGATAAAAAGTCATTACATTAGTGACGGATCCGTAGCTACTTCAATATTAGTGACGGATCCGTCGCTAAATCATAAAAAATGCCTAATTTAGCGGCGGAATACATCGCTAATATTAAGAATGAAATAATTCATGTGAAAAAGTTAAAAAGGAAAAAACAAATATGATTAGTTTTAGCGACAGAAGTCCGTCGCTAAAAAAATCTGATGTGTGTTTTTAGCGACTGAATCCGTCGCTAATATTGATGCAGAAAATATACTAAAGCAAAAATTTTAGTGACGGAGTCCTTCGCTATGGTTATATTTTCACAAGTTTTGTTACGGAATTCGTTACGAATATGAAATTTCTTTTAATTTGTTTTTGATTTTAAATTCATAATAAGTTGGATTTTTAAATTCCGTAAATATTTTTGGAATCCTTACCGATTGAGAAGATAACTTATATTTCTATGTTGTATTTCACAAATCTGTAATAAAGTAGACTATATAAAGTTAGAAATTATTTAGCTTTTTGTTGAAGTTATGTGATCGTATATATCAAAACATGAAGCATATAAGATACCTTATTTCGATAGTCATGGTGGAGCTATCAAGTGTTATAACACATATCATAGTAAACTTGAACTTCAAAAAGAAATTTTTATTTAGTTTAACGACTGAATCCATCACAAAATTTAGGTGCAAAAGAGTTTAGGTAAGGATCCGTCACAAAATTTAATTATTTTTCTTAATAAAATTTTGTATGAAAATTTTGAAATACATATCTTTGCCACGGAATCTATTGCAAAACTAATATTTTCACTAGTTTTGCGACGGTATCCGTCGCAAATATGAAATTTCGTGATTATATTTCGGAATTTAAATGTATAATAAGTTTGAATCTTAAATTCCCTAATTATTTTTGGAATCCTTAAACTAAGAGAAGATAACTTATATTTCTATGAGGTATTTCACAAAATGATAATGCAAGAGACTATATAAAGTTAGAAACTTTTTATAACTTGTTGAAGTTATGTATGTCAAAACTTAAAACATATAGGATATGATATTTTGTTGTTCATGATTGACCTATCAAGTATTATAACACATGTAGTAGTAAAATTAAACTGAGAATAATTGTGAAAAAACTGGAAAATAATGTCCTTGTATAGAATAATTGTGAAAAAAAAAGAAATTAATGTTAGCGACGGATGTCCGTCGTTCATTTTTTTTATTTGAAATTGTCTTGCAATGGATTTTCATCGCTAAAAATTAAATAGGAAAAAATAATATTTATGTTTATATATATGTATAATATTTATGTTAGAGACGGATTTTCGTCGGTAATTTTAGATCTATAAATCCTGGATCCTGAGCCTCATTTCGGCCGCACAAGAGTTTTGATTCACTCAAGCCGCTCGCCTCCCTCTACCTCCTATCGCCCAGACGCACCCCGCCAGGATGCCGCCGTACGCCGCCGTATTTCGTCGCTTAGTCGCTGCTCAACCCGCCTCAGCTCATCGCGCCTCAGGCTTAGTAGCTTTGCACCTCGTCTTGCAGCCCCACGCTGCTGCATGCTGCCGCTCAGCCATCGCACAGCCTGTCGCTTCAGCTCGCTGTGCCTCAAGCCGCCATCGCTCAGCACCCTGCCTCGCAGCCCCACGTTGCCCCACGTCGCCGGCTTTTCTCCAGCTCAGTTCAGCCTGCGTAACTACTAATTAAGGTAATCATGCATCATCCTCGATCCGACATAACTTCCCCTTGGTGTGTGTGTGTGTGTGTGAGAGAGAGAATATATGTGCAGGACGTGTTCATGATTTGGGGGTTATGAAATGGGCAGTTCTTGATTTTTGGGTTTGGTTGAGGTTTTGCGGGGTTTTGATGATAGAGGTTGGATTAGAGTTTCTCTGTTCTTGGCTCGAGGGTTTGATTGTGGTTTTAGGGTTGTTTGAATTATGGTGTTTGATTAGGGTTTTGGGATTCGTGTATCATATGGTTATTTGAAATAAGCTTGTTGAAGCAATTCTTGATTTGATAATGTTAGGTTTATTATGGATTTTGTGGATTGTGAAATGGGTAGTCGTTGGATTGAGGTGTGATTGGAGTTCTGCGGGGTATAAGATTCAGGTTCGATTGAGTTTGGTTTGATTGACTTCGTGTTATGGTTGGATGAATCTCATATTCAACATGTTGGAGAGAATTAGATTGCGACCTGTTTTCTATAAATAATATAATTTGTTTATAAATTTTTTAACAAGATATTTATATGTATAAACCAATCAAAACTTAACATGTGGAGGACTAAAAGAATAAAATATTTGTTAGAAGAAAATAATCTTGAATTGTATGCTGATTTTTAAGTATAACCTTGCATATGCAAATTTAGGTTTAACCTTAATATGTTATTGATTTATATTTATTGTTTCAATGTAGAAGTTCGATCGATATGGACCTATATCATTCATGGATGTATCGGTGACTGGAAGGTCGCCACTTGAGCAATCATTTCGTCGAGGGTGTCGACGAGTTTGTTAACGTTGCTCTTTAACACGACGATGGTCGTTTTCCAGGACATTTGAGATGTCCTTGTAAGAATCGGAAGAATCGCAGATTTCAAACAGTTGATACTTTGAGAATTCATCTTCTCAGTATGGGTTTCACGAAGAATTATTTTGTTTGCGTGTATCATGGGGAAGCATGGGGACGAAATCCTCATGTAGAAGTCGGTGAACCGTGTAATGTGTTCCAACATCCTCATAATTATGAGGATGTGTTGATTGATGCATTCCGACTGAATATTATGAAGAAACTGAGGCTGCAGATGAAAGACTGTATGATGATGGTACGCCACCTGAATCCAGACATTATTTTATAATGATGGATGCTTCTCAGTCTCCTTTTTATAATGGGGCAAGCATGTCTCTGTTAGCCATTGCATCACAGCTTTTGACTCTGAAATACGAGTATAACCTTCCTCAGAAAGCGGTTGATGGAATCTGGAAGTTATTGAAGGATATGTGGCTACCCAATAATATCATGAAGGAAGGGATGTATGACATCAAGTCTCTCATGAAAGGCCTTCATCTGCCTGTGAATAAGATTGATTATTGTCCGAATGGTTGTATGCTATTCTTGAAAGATTCTCTATATATAATGCAAACCGTTACAAGGAGAAGGGACGTTCGAAGAAGCGGTCGGGTGTTTCAGTGCTTCGATATTTTTCGATAACTCCGAGGCTACAACGGTTGTATGCCAACAGTGCTACTAGCGAGGCTATGTCTTGGCATTCCACTTCTCGTAGATCTAATGGCATCATGGCACACCCTTCAAACAGCGAGGCCTGAAGACATTTGGATCGTACTTTTCCATCCTTCACGGTCGAGGCATGGAATATTCATTTAGGACTCTACGCTAATGGATTTGCACCATTTGGACAGTAAGGGAAGGAGGATTCTTGTTGGCCTGTCATACTCACACCGTACAATCTTCCCTCCGATATGTGCATGAAGAGGCCTTATATGCTCTTGAACATGATCATACCTTCACCAAAGAGCCTGAAAGGAAAACTGAATATTTATTTACTGCCCTTGATAGAGGAGCTGTAGATGCTGTGGGAAATTGGGACACCAACATTTGATGTTTACAACCGTCAAAATTTCAACATAAGGGCTTTTTTGCTATTGACTATCATTGATTTTGCCTGCATATGCTATGTTATCTGGTTGGAGCATAGTCGGTCGGTTGGGCTGTCCTTATTGCATGGGAAATACAAAGTCTTTTCTCCTCAAGAATGGACGAAAGCATTCGTGGTTCGACTGTCTTCAACGATTTTTGCCCATGCATTATCCTTTTAGCAGCAATAAGAGTGGGTTTTTGAAGAACAAGATAGAGTGGGACCCGCCGATTGAGATTCTTGGTGGAGATGAGATTCTTTATAGGGCTTGTTGATATAGACCGTTTGAGTAGATATAGAGGGCTCTATGATCCTTTTGTCTTTGCCACTCAAGCCATTCAAGTGTATTATGCTCCTTATCCGGATTGTGCACCCCGACATAATAAATGGTGAGCAGTATTCAAAACGAAATTACGATCTACTATTGAAGCTCCTGAAGCAATGGAACAAGCTTTATAAGAGGATTTCAATGTCTCACTGTCTATTCTTGAACCATTGGAAGAAACTAAATATGGTGATGATGATGAGATGGAAAATGTAGCACAATCAGGAGAGAAAGAGGAAGAAGAGGAAGACACAATAAAAGACATAGAGGAAGAAGATGAGGAAGAGGACTGTGAAAAGTCTGATGATGATGATGACAAGGGGGAGGAATAATGGTTTCTAAACATCTGATTAATATATAATGAACTAGAATTTATGATCCCTCACTAATGAATTTGTTTTTGTTGCATTTGTAATCATATCAATAGGGAAAAATTTTAAGGTCATAGATTTTTTACTTTTTACGTTCGCAGATGTCTTTTGGTGATTTGAGGGGACGACGTAGTGCTTCTTGTGGACGATCCAGCAGACGCGGTAGTGCTTCGTGGGATCGTCTTTTTAACAGGAGCATCTCTAGGAGCGTCGAGAGTGCTATGCCATCGACTATTCCCGTGACTGGTCCAGAGGTTGAGCCTGATCAGTTTGATATTATGGTCTATGTTAGTAACGGTCATGATCAGTTAGCCCCGATGTTGACTCCAGATGAGCCCTCTCCTTGTGCTTCTACATCAGATCGGCCTTCATCCTCTCGTGCTAGTAGATGAAGACTTCTAGACGTCGATCCTAGTTCTCCATTACATCCAGATACTCATTGGTAAATTGTTTTCATTCACATCATTTTTAATTCTCACATATATATATTTCATATTTTTACATCATTAATGTCTACGTACTGTTTTTTTTATATGCACTCTCAAATCAATTTTGTAGGTTTTATCACAGTGATGTTGAGAGGACAGTCACTGCCTCATTCATTGTCTTTTATGAGGACTTGTGGACTGCCTATTTACATATTCCACTCCAGGCTCGAGATCGTATGTTTGGTTGGTTCTCGATACGAATATGAAATACCATTTTTATTTATTTCTAATTTTATTTCGATATCTCTAACTGCACCAATTAAATTTATTTGATAATATCCTTTTTCAGGCTGAGTATACTTGGGATCCTTCATTTGATAGTCAGGTACGTGCTACTTGAGAGGACACGATGAAACGATGTTTCCGAAACATCTACAAGGCTCGAAATCCTCTAATTGAAGTTAGATTTGAGAGCATCAAATGGATGCCATTCGAGCATCAGATGCAGTTGTTTGAGAAGCAATGCACGAGTGAAGATTTCATTACAAAATCTGCCATCGCCATGCAAAATCGAGCAAAGCGGAACGCGACACACACTGAGGACGGTGTGTTATTTGTCCCCTTCGGAAAGAGAATGGTAAGTTTTTTGTTTTTATTTTTGTTCATATACTAATTTTTTTTATTTATACATGTTATTTAAAGTAATTAAAAAATTTCCACAATACTCATAATATTTGTATTTCATTTTTTTTAGGAGACGGTTGTGAAGAGAAAGATCACGGGTTCTGAGATATTCATTCAAACTCATAAGAAGTCTGACGCCCCGGACGTGGTAGAGACCATTCAGACGGGGAAGTCTATAGTAGACATTCCATTAGTTGACGAGCCAGCGACCCAGCTTCGGGTAATTTAGCTTTTGTTCCTTATTTTTTAGATTATATTTCTAGTATTTTTCGTATGACTTATACCTTAATAAAATCTAATGTAGGATTCATATTTTGAGCTTCTCAATTAGCAGCCTGAGCCGCAGGTGGATGAGTGTTTTGATCCTAAGGTTGCACAGCAACAGTTTCAAGTTATCGCTGATAGGAAATTTTTGGAGGTTTCTCAGACCGACAAGGGAAGGGTGTATGGCATTGACTCAGCTGCGAGCCATTGTACCCTAGGTCCATGTTCAGCTTTTCATCCACGCCTTATTCCCAGAGTTCTCAGGTGATTACGGAGGATTATTATCAGTGCAAAAAAGAAGTCCTCACCCTCCGACAGAACCAGACAAGGATGTAGCAGCAGATGGCCTTCTTGTTCAGGAAGATGGGCGAAGATCCTTCTACATGTCAGAACAAGGCTGGTAGAGCTTTTCCTCATTTTCAGCCACCTCCGGACGACGACTCCTACCCTTCAGAGCAGCGTGATGTTCGAGTAACTGGACATTGATGGCGATTAGGATGTTATAAATATTTTATTTGTGTATAATTCGAGATTTTAGTTCAATTTGCTTTATGGTGATTTTGTTTTGGTTTGATGGATGCGACCGGTACCTGCATTTGTTTTGATTTTTTGATTTTTTAATTTTTTTTAAATTAAATAGATTTAGCGACGGAATCTCGTCGATAATGTAAACTGTAACATATAGCGACGGAATTCTGTCACAATTTCAGACAAACACAAGCATTGTAATTTAGCGACGAAACCCCATCGCTATATGTTTATAATCAAAAGTAATTTTTTGTGACGTACTGTCGTCGCAATTTGTTACTGAAAAACACAAATATTTATGACTGAAAAATCAATTCGTCGTAATTTCTTTGTGTTAGCGACGGATCCGTCGCTAAATTTTACATCAGCAGACAACGTTTTTAGCGACGGAATCAATCTATCCTTAATCTGTCGCTAATCATATTTAGCGATTGAAATGAGCATATAATATGTTATTGCTATATAATAATGGGTAAAAAGGGACTAAAGGTTCTTTAACTAATTGGTTAGAAAAAATCAATCTTGCCTAGTGATTTTCTCAACTTTTTTTTTTTTTTTGTCTTTTAGCTAGTAAAACTTAAATGGTGGGGATTCAATCATTTTTTTTTGGTTTTTTGAATCAATGAGTAGGATTGATTACTTTAACCAATTAGTTAAGGGCGTTTAACCCGTATTAGTCCTATTATACTTTTGCAAGGCTAGCTATGATGATACGATATCGATAACAGCCACCCAAGGAGGCATACCAGTTCCCCGACATGACCATGGAGGAGACATACCAGTATGAGGTCGGCATTTATCCTTGGGTGCCAGAGGAACATGAGGTCCTATTCTATGTTCGATGCTACACACTGGACCCCGCTTCAGAGGCGAAAGAGGACCCGGAAGAGGACCCGGAGGGAGACACGGAGGAGGAGCCGGAAGAAGAGGCAGAGGGAGAGGACGAGATCCCGTGGTACTTAGAGGGTCACCCAGCCCTTTTAGAAGAGGATCCCGAGTTCGAGTTGCTCTAGCACATGGAACACGTCGACAACTGGGATGCCATCGCAGGTCAGGATGGATAGGAGTTTGCTAAGCCCCTTGTGTCAAGGAAAGTGACCCCGGAAGTTCTGGCTGATCTCTTCGGCTCCCTATCCCGAGGCGAAGATGCTTAGTAATGTTATGTAGGACGCAAGACTTCCATGTATGCTTTTTTCAAAAAAACTTGCGCGGTGATTGTAGTATTTTAGAATAGGATGGTCATTTCAGAAAGTCTAGCCTCTGTTTGTTGGTGTAAGAATAAGACTGTCTCCTATGAGGGATCAAACGCGATCA
Organism: Drosera spatulata; assembly: GCA_035668315.1. Taxonomy (NCBI): domain Eukaryota; kingdom Viridiplantae; phylum Streptophyta; class Magnoliopsida; order Caryophyllales; family Droseraceae; genus Drosera; species Drosera spatulata. The sequence continues at coordinate 11,740 of JAOVYX010007781.1, read as the reverse complement.
TAACCATCGCTAATGTGACTTCAGAAAGAGTATCTTTTATGGGATTAATAAAATAGTATCCTTTTAATATATGATTTCGACAACTCCGCCTATCAACTTTGTACTGTACTAACAATAGTAAGCATAAATGAATGTAATGCAGACATGTCGAAAGAAGCGACTCACAGCGATCTCCCAGGTCCCTATGTACCCTTGGAGGAAACAAGTGGGAGTGTGATGGCTCATGACCCACCACCTCCAACGGCCCTAGAGATGCTGGCGGAGGAATTAATCCGGGAGAGATGGAGAAATGAGGCACCCCATACACAAGACGGTGACAATTACTCCAGGCGTTTCCTCGCCCACAATCCATCCCGATACCTCGGGGAAGGAGACCCCAGCCTCTTGGAAGACTGGATCCAGGAAATGGAAAAGTTGTTCAAGCCGACTCAGTGTCCGGAGCAGTGGAAAGTGCACTGCGCCGCATACTATCTTAAAGGCGAAGCAGATGCCTAGTGGCACACGATCGAGGAACGCGCGGAGGCACCTGGGTTCAACTGGTCCCAATTCACTGAACTCCTGAGGGGCAGGTTCTACCTGGTGTCCCTACGAGATGCAAAGGTGGAGGAATACAAGAATCTACAACTAGGAAACAGTACGGTGTATGAGTACGCCTCCGAATTCACTAAGCTGCTGTGATTCATGCTGTCACATGAGCACCAGGACAAAACCAAACAGAAACAGTTCATCAAGGGCCTTAACCGGAGACTGATGACGGCGATGTCCGGACAGAAGCATGCTAGCTATCAAGAACTGTATGACTGTACAGTAGACAAGGAACGTGCTTTTAACGTCGTGGATGGGAGCTATGGGCAAGTGAACCACAAAAGGACCTACAGACAAGAGGGGGATGGATTCTCACATGAAGGAAGCCACCACTCCAATTTCCAGACAACCCCCTATGGCGACCCTTCGTCTAGGAAGCCATTCGGAGGAAGAAGGCATGACAACCGACCCGGACAATGACAAATGTCCCGAACAAGCCACGGAGGATCCGGGTTCAACACTCAACCCCGTCCTACTTCGCCACCAAATGGTATATGTGCGGAAGAATGGGCCATATGAGGAGGGAATGCAGAACAGGTCGCTGCCGCAACCGCGGTGGACAGGGTCACGTCAGTAGGGACTGCAACGGGGGAAACCCCTCCCAGGGAAGCAACGTTCAGGGGCATCGAAGCCAGAGGAGCAATGTAGAAAAGTCGATGGTCACAATGCGTCCTCAGACATAGCCCAACCAGCCAGGACCATCCCACCAGAAGCAACCCCTCAATCGGGTGTTCATGATGAACCCTCATGGAAATCAACAAAATGGGGGCACAATAACTGGTAACCTCGCACTCTTCTCTAACTTTATACATTCTCTATTCGATTCTGGTGCAACCCAATCCTTCATCGCTAAGTCCTTTTTAGCAAAGCATAATCTCTCTGCGACAAAAATGGGGTGGGGGATTCATGTAGGATTGCCAAATGGGGAAGTCGTAACATGTAACGAAGTAATCCCTAATGCTCCTATCGGTATAGGTGGTGAGAGATTCGCATTAGAACTTATTGTCTTTGATCTTCACGATTTTGATGTAATACTGGGAATGATTTGGTTAGAAAGATATAAGGTTGTAATAAATTGCAAGAAGAAGCTAATTACCCTGACAAGCCCAAAAGACGAGAAGATCCACTATCACGGAGAAGGATCGAAGGTAGAACTACAACTGGTATCTGCTCTCGCAGCACGGAAACTGCTTAGGAAGGGGTGTGAAGGCTACCTTTGCAGCTTGGAGGATACGACCGACAAGGAGATCAATCTCTCGAAAATACCAATCGCCTACGAATATCCCGATGTTTTCCCAGATGAGATTCCTGATATGTCACCGATAACAGAACTCGATTTCACAAACGACTTGGTACCCGACGCAACGCCCGTATCAAAGGCTCCCCACAGGATGGCGCTAACCGAATTGAAAGAGTTGAAGGACCAACGAGAAGAACTTCTTCAGAAGGGGTACAACCGCCCAAGTGTTTCTCCTTGGGGTGCACCAGTACTATTTGTTAAGAAGAAAGACGGAAGCATGAGGCTGTACATTGACTACCGCGAGTTGAACAAGCTGACAATCAAGAACCGATACCCTCTGCCAAGGATCGACGACGTGTTTGACCAGCTACAAGGAGCCTCGGTGTACTCAAAGGTGGATCTCCGTTCGGGGTATCATCAACTCTGAATCAGGCCGAACGACGTGTCGAAAACGGCATTCAGTACCCGTTAGGGGCATTACGAGTTCGTAGTAATGCCCTTTGGCCTTACTAATGCTCCAGCGGTCTTCATGGATATGATGAACCGGGTGTTCAGGCCATACATTGATAGATTCATTGTCGTGTTTATCGATGATATCCTAGTATAGTCTAAGAAAGAACCGGATCACAAGGAACATCTCCGCACTATCCTGGAAACTTTGCGCGCTCATCAGTTATATGCCAAGCTCAAGAAGTGCGAGTTCTGGTTGAAGGAAGTGGCGTCAAAGTAGATCCAAAGAAGATCGAGGCAATAATTGACTGGGCCAGACCAACAAATGCAACAGAAGTAAGGAGCTTTCTTGGTTTGGCAGGCTACTATCGTAGGTTTATCGAGGGCTTCTCAAAGATCGCAACGCCATTAACAAATCTGACTCGGAAAATCTGCAAGTTCGTCTGGACGGATAAGTGTGAAGCGGCGTTCATAGAACTTAAGAAGCGTCTTACTTCAACACCGGTCCTCACCCTCCCTCATGGCGAGGATGGATTTTGTATATACAGTGATGCTTCTATATAAGGACTTGGGTGTGTCTTGATGCAACACGGCAAGGTGATCGCATATGCCTCAAGACAGCTGAAGCCGTATGAGCGCAACTATCCCACGCATGACCTAGAATTGACGGCTGTAGTTTTTGCCCTCAAAATCTTGAGACATTACCCTATATGGCATTTCATGCCAGATCTTTACGGATCACAAGAGCCTGAAGTATATTTTCACGCAGAAGGAGCTGAACATGTGCCAGAGACGGTGGTTGGAACTTCTAAAGGACTACCACTTGGATATCCAATCCCATCCAGGCAAACCGAACGTAGTGGTGGATGCCCTAAGCCGGAAGGTCAGGAAGATGGAGGGCACCCTGCAGATGCTGAAGGTTTCAGAAGCCTAGCTGATTGACGAATTCCACAAGCTGGAGATAGAGGTATGGCAACGAGGAAATGGAGACGTGTTTGCCCACATGGTAGTGCAACCTACACTTCAACATGAGATATTACAGGCTCAAGAGACGGACGAAAGGATGGTGAAACTTCGAGAAGAGGCACAGCAAGGGAAAGCCGTGGGCTTTGTGATTCACGAAGACAGATCCTTGAGATTTCAAGGACGCCTTTGCGTGCCCAATGACGAGACACTAAAGCGGAAAATCATGGAGGAAGCACACCAAACCCCTTACTCTATCCACCCAGGGGGAAACAAAATGTATCAAGATCTACATTAATATTTCTGATGGGAGAATATGAAGAGAGAAGTCGCGGAATTTGTAGCAAAGTGCATTACTTGCCAAAGAGTAAAGATCGAACACCAAAGACCAGGAGGTTTACTACGACCGTTGGAGATTCTCACGTGGAAGTGGAAGTTGATCTCGATGGATTTCATAGTAGGACTTCCAACGACAACGAAGGGAATGAACTCAATTTGGGTGATAGTCGATAGACGAACGAAGTGTGTGCATTTTCTACCAATAAAGATGACATGCGGAGTAGATCGCCTCGTAGAAAAGTACGTTCGTGAAATCTCAGATTACATGGAGCCCCCGAGTCCATTGTTTCTGACAGAGACACTAGGTTCCAGGCATAATTCTAGAAAAAGATACAAGAAGCATTCGGCACCAAGCTGAATTTCAGTGCAGCGTTCCATCCAGCATCAGACGGGCAGACGGAGCGCACCATTCAGACACTGGAGGACATGTTGCGATCATGTACTCTAGATTTTCCAGGATCGTGGGATCGACATTTACCACTGGCCGAATTCACGTATAACAATAGTTTCCACGCTAGCATCGGCATGCAACATACGAAGGTCTATATGGAAGGAAATGTAGGACGCCATTGTATTGGAACGACATGTAGGACACGATAGATAGTGATCGGGCCAGAGTCTGTGCAACAAATGGCAGAGGCGATTAAGTAAATCAAAGATAGGATGAAGACGGCACAGGATCGTCAGAAATCCTATGCAGACGTGAGGAGAAGACCGCTTGAATTTGAAATAGGGGATCATATATTCCTAAAGGTTTCTCCCACAAAAGGGGTGATGTGGTTCGGAAGGAAAGGAAAACTTAGTACCGTTATGTGGGACCATATGAGATCTTAGAACGAGTCGGCGAAGTGGCTTACAGACTTGTATTGCCAACCGACCTCTCCGCAATACACAATGTATTTCACGTATCGTAGCTGAGAAAGTATGTCTCTGACCCAAGTCATGTCATCTAACACGAGCCGATTATTTTGGAGGAGAACTTGACGTACGAAGAACAACCTCAGCAAATTCTGGATCGACGTGAAAAAGTCCTCAAGAACCGAACCATCTCCTTGGTGAAAGTTCTCTGGGCAAATCATCTGACCTCGGAGGCGACATGGGAGGAAGAGGAAACAATGCGGAAACGCTACCCGTATCTATTTTCTGGTCAGTTCATTCTCGCTCCTACTTAACTAATGTTGTTTTGTTTCGGGGACGAAACATTCTAAAAGTTGAGGGTGACGTAATATCCCGAAATTTTGATATTAAATTATCCAATATATCAATAAATAGACGGATAAAAAAAATTTCAATGTTACATTTAAGATTGAGATATTGAGCTTAGATCTCTTTGTCTTCATCTGACGAAGTCTTCCCACGCATGACAATAGAGTCACCTCACAGTTCAACATCATGAGCATTGAAGATTGGGACTTAGATCTTGTCTCTATTTTATTATTATTCTATCCAGTATAAATAGCAGTAAACATCCACGAACCCTTTTAGAGCTCAACATTTCCTCCCTTCCCCACAAAACACAGTAACAATACGTCTGTTCCCTCTGCTGGTTATAGTACTTCTGTTTCTGGCATTTTCTAGTGCGGTGATCAGTATGATTGCTCCATTCGTCGCAACGCCTGAGGAGTTAGAGTTCCTGGCATAATATGTCATGATACCAACTATATCGGTTTTAGGACCTGTATGTCTGATCCTGTACTGTGGTAATTAGACGTACGGGTATAGTATTTATGTTGGAAATTCTAGTAAAACTTTATTTCAAAGCAAAACCACGAAGGAGTCGTACTTGGTAGACGAAATAAGTTCTACTATAAATTCTACGAAATAAGTACCACGGTGTTCAGGGACGGTTTGAAACATAAAGTTTCAGTAAGTCCGCATTTTATTTCTTTATAGTAGGTCCCTCCTACCTCATCTTTGCTTACATTTGGTTTCGAGGACGAAACCTTCTAAAAGTTGGGGGTAATGTAATATCCCGAAATTTTGATATTAAATATATTATAAAATATAAAGCTATTTAAACGTACGAATAATGGAACGAATACGTAACGTTAAATATATCGTTATAACGGCGTAATGTATATGTTAACAAACGTACATATTAAACGTAACGTACGTGCGATGTTATAACGTAACGTTATAATGTTATAATACACATATTTGGGATAATAAAATACGGTCCGGGAAACATTCCAAATTCACAACAAAACAAATGTCATCAAATGAAAGATAATTTTGCCTATTTGCAAGCATATTTTTCGATACGATAATAGAACGAAATATGAATGAAAATAGACTGACAAAAACAAAACGAGGGAGCGAATTCGTAATATTCAACTCCCTTCTTTTCCCTCCCACGAAATCCCTTCCCTGCACCAATTCACGCCCAACACAACCCACGCCTCGCCGTCCACCTTCGCCCAAGCTCTATCACCTCTTCCTGCGCATCACAATCCTTCACTCCACACTGCAAACACACACAACCTCATACACTCCTCTCTTCCCCTTGCGTCTTCACCATCAACACATCGCCATCAAACCACTGCCATCATACGAGCACCATCATCATCAACCAGCAACAGGGAATGCAGGGGCGAACGGCGACGTTCCCAGGGTGATTGCAGCAGCGGTGACAAGAAAGAAGTAGGAGGATGAAGTTCACTACGAGAAAAACGAGCATTTAAGGTAATCTAACCCGTACGAGAGGTTTACTTTCTTTCATGAGCTAGATTCTGTTCGTGCATGTTTGAGACCTTGCTTGTGCTGTAATATGATCATTTTAGTCAAGTTTCGTGCATTTTCGGATGAAGAAATGGTGAAATACGAAAGTGTTCGACGAAATGCCAACGTTCCTGTCAAACCAGCACTCTCGCGCCCGCGACTCTGGTCACGCCCGCGTCTGACCCAGGTCGCGGCAGCGACGGGGCTTTGTCTTGAGGACAGAATGCCCCGGCGCATCAAACATCAAAATTTTTTTTAAAATGTAAGGCGGCGTACAATCTCAGCACGTACGCATCGAATCGATGGATTCTTGTAGCCCGATTGACGATTGATAAGTCTTGAATTCAGATTCTGTCTGTTGAAAACTCTCGAGTCATGGGCTCATGCCGACAAAAACAAAGCATAAGAAACGTGAAATCATACAAATACTTATACGTAGTATGGCATACCTATTTTCCAAAAAAGTATAAATGTTTTACTGGTACTCATTGATTCGCCATAGTCGTGGGAGTACCTTGCAAATATGAGGCATATGCGTTAGATTACTAAGTTTCATGCTCACGGGTTATGTATTCTGTTTGCAGGTGAGATATCAGACGACCAGTGAGGACGTTAGCCGCCTTATGTATTTCGAAAAATAATATGATGAAACCTGTAGACATTTTAGATATGTAATAAATGCCAAGTACTAATCATGTCGTCAAACTATATAACTAAATAGTTTTCGCACTTATGATGTAACATGACTTGTAATAGCTGAGCAGGTTGAATTAAATTATCACAGGTATTTTCCTTGACTCTCGGTACCTCTAGACCCGTTTGGTTTAGTTAGCCTTGTCATGAACCGGGTTCGTGACGGCATAACGCCATGTGTCCTGGCAGCAGAGCTCGGGGCGTTACAGAATGGTATCAGAGCAACCCTGCGACCGCGTGCTGGACTTTTGGACAAGCGGTTCAGGTCAGCCGCCTAGCGAGGGAAGGTTCTGGGGCTGTGTGTCGTGTTTGAAGTCGCAACGAGGACGTTGCATTCTTTAAGTGGGGGTGTATGTAATACCCCAAGGAAATGCTTAAATGGTTTGATAGTACTACCTATACAAACAAGGTGCACCTTCCTTTTCGTTAGCGCATCACTTTAGAACTCCGCAGTTAAGCGTGCTTAACGTGGAGCAAATGCTGGGATGGGTGACCTCCTGGGAAATTTCCCATGGCGTGCACGAGTGAGGCCAAAGCGCACTGAAAGGACTAGTGTTGGTCTGTGGGGCTAGTTGCCAGCCTGACGAGCGGTTCTTGGTGATGACCCGGTAGGAAGGATTTGGCCGGGCGTTACAGAATGGTATTAAAGCAGGGTTTATATGTTAGAGTTGAGGAGATTAATAAACAACAGATAAAATACGATAAAACGAATCTATGTGTTATATAAGAGACCAGTTGTATTTGATGATGTCAGAATACTTACGCAGTCTCCGTTTTTTCTTTAGGATTGACCACGAGGGAGTACCAGTCGAGCAGGTGTTGACACGAGTACCAGTCATGGTAGACGGCGAGGACCTAGATGCATGCCTGACCTTTTTGGAGCACGTGATCATCCCTGCGACTATCAAGGAGAATCCGATCTTCGAGCTTCCCATCTATCAGGCGCTTATCCTGCTCAGGGCGATACCACTTTGGGGAACGAACGGCTGGATCCACCAACACTTCGAGCTCATGGTGCATGACAGAGAGCCAGATCCTATGTACTATTGGGACGACCAGTGGAAAATGACTTTTGCAAGGCTACCTATGATGATACGATATCGACGACAGCCACCCGAGGAGGCATACCAGTTCCCCGCCATGACCATGGAGGAGACATACAGGTATGAGGTCGGCACTTATCCTTGGGTGCCAGAGGAACATGAGGTCCTATTCTATGTTCGATGCTACACACTGGACCCTGCTTTAGAGGCGGAAGAGGACCCGGAATAGGACGCGGAGGGAGACACGGAGGAGGAGTCGGAAAAAGAGGCAGAGGGAGAGGACGACATCCCGTGGTACTTGGAGGGTCAACCATCCCTTTTAGAAGAGGATCCCAAGTTCGAGTTACTCCAGCACATGGAAGACGTCGACAACTGGGATGCCATCGTAGGACAGGACGGATGGGAGTTTGCTGAGCCCCCTGTGTCAAGGGAAGTGACCTCGGAAGTTCTGGTTTGAACCCAGGTGTCCAAGGGGGTCCAAGGGGGGCAGTGCCTCTGGCGGGAGTGCGAAGGCAGCACCCTCGTTAAAAAAAAAAAAAATTTAACGAGGACCTGGAAGGAGAAAAGGAGGAGGAGCCGGAAGAAGAGGTAGAGGGAGAGGACGAGATCCCGTGGTACTTCGAGGGTCACCCAGCCCTTTAAGAAGAGGATCCCGAGTTCGAGTTGCTCCAGGACATGGAAGACGTCGACAACTGGGATGCCATCGCAGGTCAGGATGGATGGGAGTTTGCTGAACCCCCTGTGTCAAGGGAAGTGACCCCGGAAGTTCTGGTTTGAACCCGGGTGTCCAAGGGGGTCCAAGGGGCATAGTGCCCCCTGGCGGGAGTGCAAGGGCAGCGCCCTCGTTAAAAAAAAATTGATGTTTGATGCGCCGGGGCATTCTGTCCTCAAGACATAGCCCCGTCGTTGCCATGACCTGGGTCAGACGCGGGTGTGACCAAAGTCGTGGGCGCGGCCATGCCGTAACGGGCGCGACAGTGCTGGTTTGACAGGAACGTTGGCATTTCGTCGAACACTTTCGCATTTCATCATTTCTTCATCCGAAAATGCACGAAACATGACTAAACCGATCATATTACAGCAAAACAAGGTCTCAAACACGCACGAACAGAATCTAGCTCGTGAACGAAAGTAAACGTCTCGTACAGGTTAGATTACCTTAAATGCTCGTTTTTCTCGCAGTGAACTTCGTCCTCCTTCTTCTTGCTCGTCACCGTTGCTGCAATCACCCTGGAAACGTCGCTGTTCGCCCTTGTATTACCTGTTGCTGCTTGATGATGATGGTGCTCGGATGATGGCAGTGGTTTTATGGCAGTGTGTTGATGGTGAAGACGCAAGGGAAGGAGAGGAGTGTGTGAGGTTGTGTGTGTTTGCAGTGAGGAGTGAAGTATTGTGATGCGCAGGAAGAGGTGATGGAGCATGATTGAAGGTGGGCGACGAGGCGTGGATTGTGTCGGGCGTGAATTGGTGCAGGGAAGGGATTTGGTGGGAGGGAAAATGAGGGAGTTGAATATTACGAATTCGCTCCCTCATTTTGTTTTTGTCAGTCTATTTTCATCCATATTTTGTTCTATTATAGTATCGAAAAATATGCTTGCAAATAGGCAAAATTATCTTTCATTTGATGATATTTGTTTTGTTGTGAATTTCGAATGTTTTCCGGACCGCATTTTATTAGCCCAAATACCTGTATTATAACATTATAACGTTACGTTATAACATCGCATGTACGTTACGTTTAATACGTACGTTTGTTAACATATACATTATGCCGTTATAACGATATATTTAACGTTACGTATTCGTACGTTTAAATAGCTTTATATTTTATAATATATATTTAATATCAAAATTTTGGGATATTATAGTAACATGGACTCTGACTTGTTAAAAATTTTGCGAACTGAAGATGAAGAGCAATCAAATAACAATAAACAAATGCAAAACGACATCAAATCTTCACGTGGGAAAAACCCTCAAGGGGAAGAAAAAACCCACCGAAAAACAATCACTAGTTGATAATCATATTACAGCGATCGTCTCTAATCCGAACCCACTCGATCTCATTTGTGTTTACACCAAACCCTAGAGAAATCTCTATGAATTGATCTCACACTCTCCTACAATAATACGAGTAAGCTTTGGCTATTTTTCATGAAGCACAAGTCAGAAGTATTCAGTATCTTCAAGCAATGGAAGGCGAACATAGAAACGCAAACTGGGAAGAAACTGAAGTACTTTATATCAAACAATGACACAGAATATAAAGAAGACAGTTTTCAAAAATTCTGTAAGGATGAAGATATCACAAGGAACTTTATCGTGAAGGGAACTCCAGAGCAGAATAGGGTAGCTGAAAGGATGAACAAAACATTGTTGGAAAGAGCTCATTACATGAGATTGAATGCAGGTTTACTAAAGTGTTTCTGGGATGAAGAAATTAACACTGTTTGCTATCTCATCAACAGGAGTCCTTTATCAGCCATTGAGTACAGAGTTCCAGAAGAGGTATGGTCAGGAAAACCTGTTGATTGTTCTGATATGAGAATATTGGGATGTCCTGCATATGTTCATCTGCAGAATGTTGAGAGGTCCAAGTTAGTTGTTAGGAACTCACAAATTTAACGAAAAAAAGCCTTCATTTTCTTCTTAACCAACAACTAATGTGTACAAAAAAGATACAATATATTTGATTTTTTACCTCGATAATCCGTCAAGTCTTTCTACCATCCTGTACTTCATAACCTCGAACTAATGCTAAGATCAAGACGACGCTGTAACCATCCATTCCTTGTAATGAGATAAAAAAACATACTTCCAACTAAATACATAGCATGAAAGCAAATGAAACTAACTTGTGACAAGGAATGGATAGATACAACATGACCTTTTTATGGTTTAAGATTTTAAGAGCTTGATTGCAAGAAAAGGAAGGAGAGAATAGAAGTTATATGTGATTTCATGGTTACCCCAATTGTTGCTTTATATAGAAAATCTTTCCAGAGTAAAATAGACCAAAATAACCTAGAAAATAGCCGTTTTTATGACCGTTGGTGGGGGTATTTTTATATATGGCTTGAAAAACTAATCATTGGGGATTGATATTAAATAAAAAACTAGTCTTAAGAACCGTGAACAGTTTCACTGTAATGTTGCTTTACAGAAACCTGGGAGATCTGTAATCTCAAAACTTGATGCGTGCCGTCGTAAGCACGTCCCTAAGCTAAACCTTTGCTTGTCCCTAAGCAAAGTCCAGACTCAAAGCATAGAAAAAAGTGTGAAATGCAGAATAAATTTGCAAAAATAAGAATTCCTATAGCTAATCAGAAATCCTATAGCTCGAGCATTGAAGTAATCAGATTACCTCATTTCAACACCAAATACATGTCAAAAGAATATAACTCCATAGTCATCCTTCACCTCTATTCACATCACATCTAGCTATCCCTTAAAACATCCCGTTTCATTGTCTTTCACACCAAGCAGATTCTTAAATGTAGCAAAACAAAACATTAGAAAACTCAAATTCCATTTTTTTTTTTCACCTGTTATTTCCTTATATAGGATCATTCCCAAAGCCACTAAGGTCTCAAAGGAGGTCTAGATTTCCTACTGGGCATGTATCTTTTCTCTTTTTTTTCCAAGCTATATTATTAAAGACTATGTCCCCCCTTTTATCCGTAGATGGTAATTTTGATTACCGAGGTAA
>JAOVYX010007770.1:0-35648 GCA_035668315.1 Drosera spatulata | reverse complement strand
AACTTTAAGCTGGAAGGAGAGAAGGAAACATTATAGTCTTGACATCACTCAAAAGTTCATCTGCATGGAAAATTCTTTACAGCATAGTAGCAATACACCATCAACATGCTTCAATGATGGAGATCCACACTGAATGCATGGTTTATTAGAGCTCCATAAAAGCAGTATGATAAATAGGTCGAGTACTAGAGATATCCAACAAACAAAATCAAGAAAAATGACAGACCTGCTTTCGCAGCCAAAGCTATTGCTCCCTCCCTTAGCATTCTTATCTGACACATCCTTAGTGAATCCCATCGGAAATATACCTCCTTCAAGCTTCCTCACGACAGTAAAATGACTTAAAACACCTGGTGTTTTCCACTCTGAAGCCAGCATCGGGGAGTCGATCTGAAACATTCAATCATGGAGACTTAATTATGATTAGTAAATAAAGGAATAGCATGCAACTTTTCAACAATGGAACTGATGTAACTGGCTGAGCTATGAGTTCCTCAAACCTTGTCCACTGCGAGTTACAGGTTTTGTCACAAGATACAATTCGTTAATAAAAGCTAGGCCACTTTTACTCAAAAAAGCTAGACCACTTGGTTTACTCTACATTGCTTTGGACATTAACTTCAATCCATGAAGAGATCATACTGGAGCAGCTGATAAAAACTAGGGCAATATCATAGTTTTCCAGGTACTGGAATTATATGGGTCCAGAAGATATGTTGTACCACTGTTGCCTAACTGGGGCATGCGCAAGGCGCATATATGCAGGAATATGTACAAGGTACCACACTTTTCAAATGAACGAATACAAGCAATAAATATTTCATTAAACAATAGATGATTGTTAGAGAACTCCCAGTAAACCATGTATGCAGAAAAGTTGCATAACACAAACCCAATTTTAACAAACAATTAACATAAGGAAAATGTGTTGTTGATTTTAAATCAGCCAACATGGCTGATTTTATACCGCTAAGTTTAACTTTTTATACTTTAAATTAAAAAATTTATACTATAAGTTGATAATTATATACTATCAGATTTTAATGTATTTTATAATTAAAATCTGACAATATACATTCAACAAATTACAATATAAACTTTTCAACTTACAATATAAAAAATAATACTTACAGTATAAAATCAACCGGTACGCTGTCACAAAATCAGTCCCAATGCACCCTTACATACTAGGTTTTTCTAAAAGAAAATACCTTGGCTTTGGTGCAGGATATAATAGATGTGGAAATGATTTCATTGGCATTCTGCTTCCCGTTGATCACAGTTTTCAAATTAATTGCTGTGACGACCACCGGGGGAATTTCTGCTGTGATCCTTGATGAAGTTGATGCCTGAATGTCCTTTGGGCAATCAACGGTTATCTCAAATTTACACCAGCTTACCTATCAATTTCATAACCAATAAGATTTTCACAAGAAATATGCTAATGAAGAATAAGTTGCCTTCGCACACTGAGAAGTGACGAAACAAAGAAGAAACTACAAGCTTCACCTTTTGATTAGAAAGACAACTCGAGAATTTAGAGACCGACAGCCAAGATGGTCCCTTGATCTCCCTTTTAACGAGAAAAAGCTCTAGAGCACTGCAAGAGGAAAAAGTAAGAGTTGGCTTTCTGATTTGATGGCTTCAGTACGCCATGCTAAAGAGCCCATAAAGTCTTTTCTTTTCTTTTCTTTTCTTTTTTTGAGAAAACCCATGAAGCCAATTTTTAAATATAATAGTACGTGTGAAAATGCACGATAGAAAAACAAGTGTCACATGCTCACAGCCAAAGGAGAAAATCTAGTTTACCATGCAAAACAACGAGAAGAAAGCATACATAACGTCATGGTTAAGAATCCTAGATGCGTGTTCGATTTCTAGCAATTTATCTGATACGATAGAGCTGAACTTAGCATAAGATAAGCCATTCCGGGCCTGTGAGGCTGTGCTTAGCGGGTGATGTAGTAGGTTTAAGTTCCATGGAAACTGTGTGCCTCTTACCTGGAATGAGTTCCAAGCACTGCACGAAAAGTATTCCCCCTAAGATCCGACGGAATTGGAGGGTCCTACAATAGAAGAATCAAATGCAATGACTCATTCAGCATAAAACTGACAAATTGTGATACGTTGCCTGCACATGAGATTCGAACCTCCAAACAAGTGAAATTAACACAAACTATGCACATCTGGAGTCAGAAATTCAAGAACCTCTATAACTTAATAGTATAATCCACCCATCTGATTATGCTGAAGCATGAGTAATTTCACCTTAAATGGATAGTTGATCTTGAGCACATAGTTCTCCCCTACAGGTATGTCGGTTCGATCAAAAGCATAGTTCCTCTGAGAACGGGTGCAAATCGAAAGACAATCGTGAGCAACAACAGCACCAAAATAAAAATAAAAAAAAATCCTTTACGGCACTTTGAAAATATCAGCGAATTGGTTCTTCTGAAGCCAGTTTGGACAAAAACATAACAGATTAGTTGCAGTAGCAAACCTTAACAGGTGCCATGCTGAATGTAGAAACATTGAGATCCACCAACTTATTAGCTATTTCTTGCTTCAATCCAGATGCGATGCCCTAAAGAGGGGGGGGGGGGGACAAATTTAGCGAGTAATGGACATAACAGGAATGTGTGACTGTTCAGCATGCGATCAACCTACCTGAAGCTTCACACGAAAATCATCAGCAGAAATCTTAGACTGGGCAAGATCTTCTTCAATTTTCATAACCTCTTCACTTCTAAATACGGAGTCATTGGGTATTGCATACACACATCTCTGCATGTTCTTCACAATTACGCAACAGCTATGAAATGTGTTTCCTACTTTGACCTTCACCACAAGATCAAATGAAACAAATGCCTCAGCCATTACAAATAGGGCAAACAGCCAAAATATCTTAAATCGCTTCAAAGTTCATCACTTACTTTTCCAAAGAGATAGACTACACCTGTATTGACACCATAAATCTCCTCATGAGCATCAAGGATATAAAACGGCAAAGAGCCATCAGATTCCAGCTCGAACTCTGATTTCTCTTCACGATCCAGATCAGAACTGGCTTGCATCTTTTTAACACCAGAATCGTCCACCCTTGCACTTCTAATCGCCTGCCACTCAGCCGCAGCATTGAACGTCTGATCCTTCCTCTCTTCAAATTTCGCATTCAGATGTCTCTTTTCTTCCTCTTTCACCTTTGGCTCACTATTCCTTTCAACTAACTCCGTCGCCTTGTCCACCACAACTTCATTCATAGGAACATTCGCTGATTTAGTTAGCACACCGTTCTCAGATTTACCATTTGAATCCTCCTCATGTTTTATCTCCTCCGCCATGACCCCGTTCCTTTCTTCAACATTCACACCCTTTTCCTCACTCCTTGAATCAATTAGTTGCCCACAATGCTCCACTGCCCACCGCTTATCCTCAGCTCCATCCGCATGATCGATTCGTCCAAAACCAACACCGCAGAAATCCGTCCTACTCTCAATCCTCCCACAACTCACACCACCTAACCCCAACTTCCTCCCAATCCCACCTCTCTTCCTCCTCTCCCTATCATCCTCATCAGGCGCAAACTCCGCAATCACATCATCCACAATACTATCACACCCCAACTTCCCCTTGTCCTCGCCTCTCCTCTTAAACACCGAAGAAGTAAACATCGACGATATCCTTTGCTTCCCCATGATCGCCTCCGCCGCCATCATCAAACCCGATGGCCTCTTCCCCTGCCCCTCCTTCTCCTTCTTCTCCGTCTTCTTCCTCTTCCTCCTTTCCACCTCCAATTCCTCCTCCTCTTCCCCCTCCCCATCAGACATTTCCACCCCCACCTTCGTCCAATCCTCCTCCTCTCCATCATCCCTATACCCTAGCCCTGAATCCCCGTTTTCGTCCTCCACCACGAAGTCGCTGAACTCGGACTTCCGTTTTGCGACGAGAGCGGAGTACTCGTCCTCGTCGACGGTGTCGTAGATCGGATCCTCGATCTTGAACTGGTACGAGTTTTGGGGTCGGCGCTCGCCTCGGCGGAGAGATCTCAGTCGCTCCAGGGCTTCGGCTCGGGATGTCGAGGCGGTCGTGCGAGTGGTGCGGCGGCGAGATGAGGGCGTTTCCGATTGGTTGTCGTCGGAATCCATGGTGGGGATCGGAGAATTAGGGTTTGGGTTTGGGGGTTCCATTTGGGGGTGGAATTGGCGGGAAAGATTTGGCGCCAGTTAGGGTTTTGTTTTTGAGGAGGAATTGAGCGCAGTGGAGAGGGCTGTGGGTTTATATATGGAGCACGAAGATGGGATTGTTCGAGGGGAATTACTCCCTCGGTTTGGATAATCTGTGATTCAAATCAAAATACGTAAGAAATCTTTGATCATATATTTTTTTAATGATAAAATTTTATTTTTATTTTTATCATTTTTTTGAAAGTTGTGTTTGCTTTTAATGAATCAATATAAAAAATACAATAACTTCACGGATAAAATAAATAAGAAATCTAAATTTTTGTTTAAATTATTTTGAAATAGATATTTTGAAAATTAATCTCACAATAGATAAATCAGAACAAAATGAGTAATATTTTGACATGTTTTCACCATGGCCAATATTTGGGCATGTTTTCACATTTGTATTAATATTGTCGTCTTATGGGCCTTTTGATTAAGGACATGAGATTGTGAAAGAAACTCTATCCAATTAAAATTTGAGAAGTCAATACAATTATATTAATAGATCTTGTGTTATTTACTTATTGTTAATTAATTTAAAAATGAAACTCATAGATTTGATATGATATCAAAACTCATTAGATCCAACACCCGAATATTACGCGTCACCTAAATCATGTTCGTGTTTCAAAATCTAAAAAAAATATTCGCACAAGAAAACATGTTATTATTAATAACTTACTATTAACATCAAGCACGAGATGGTACATCTGATCTTTACAACTATGAGAACTTGTTTCTGTCGACTTAACATTTGGGTCGATAGAGCAGGGATTTAATATGATATCAAATCTCATTAGATCCAATATTTCAATATTATACATCGTCTAAAATATATTCGTGTTTAAAATCTGAAAAAAAATATTCACAATAAAAAACATATTATTATTAATAATTTACTATTAACATCAAGCACGAGATGGTACACCTGATCTTGACGACTATGAGAACTCCTTCCTGTCGACTTTAACATTTGGGCTCGATAGGTGCTAGTAGTTCATGCCTTGTAAGTTGCCACCACATAATCTAGAAGAGAGTAGGTCTCACCCAAAATAGTGAGGGACTATAAACCTACCTGATAGTCACCACATTATTAAATAGTATCATCAGTATTTTGGGCGAAGTGTTCATGTAAATTGAGACGGAGATATATACTTTTTCCGCGTCATTTTTACTATAATTATTTAATTCAATGTGTTTTTTTATATGTTGAATTTTCAAATTTGATAAAAAAAATTTAATGATAATAGGGTGTAAGAACACTTGCATCAGAATATATATCGTTTCCCTTTATGCTTTTCACTCATCTTTATATATAATGGTATAGTGAATTAACTTATAAAAATAAAGAATGTTATAATTATACGAAAATTTTATAAAATTTTTCACTCTCACATTATAATTTTTATCATTTAATACGTATTTCAACACATCTTTTTAACATCATTTTAACTTTTTATTACATCATAATTCTATTTTTTTTCATTTTATAGAATTTTTAATTTACATAATCTAATGAAAGTACTCTAAGTGAGATTTAAGAGAGAGATTGATGCAGAAGGAAGAAGAAAAAGATGGAATAGTTTGATTATATTATTATAATATAAATTGATTATCAAAGAAAAAAATATAGCTATTACAAATAAATTAAGACTAACCAAAAATTAAAAAAATAATTTATCATTTATATTTCATAAGTAATAATTTTATAAAAAAATAATATTAAATTATATTAAATTAAATATGAAATTATATGTTGTTGTAAAATAATGGAACGGATAAAATATAATCAAGTGACATTATGGTATTGCAATGTCAACCATGCTACCAAATTATAAAAATTGATAACCAGTGTTTTTACACGTATAATCTAAAACGGACAAGATGTTCTTCAGTTGAAAAAAAAAAAAAAAAAAGCCCTGATTTTGCAATCTTCGCCAACAACTAGGGCAAAAAAACACACGTTTCATGTCCTCACCAATCTCATTCACCTTCCATCAACGCAAACCAAACCAAACCCCAAAAAATACAAAACTCAAAATCACAAAACCAATCAAATAATTTTTGAAAAAAGGGAAAATTGGAGAATTCACAAGAAATCGCCATGGATGGTCCTGTTTTTCATCAAATGATCTCTGCAACCCAGATCAATTCATCATCTTCTCTTTGAAAAGCAGCTGGATTTCTGGCTTTTGATCCCTTAGGTGAAAACCCAGTTGATTGATTTTGATATTTATCGTCTCCATTCATGGGAGTTGCCCTTTTGATTTGAATTGGAATTGTGATCTGGGTTTTGACCCATGTTGATGATCCTTGATTGCTGTTGTTTTTGTGAAGGGTTTTGGCTTTGTGATCTAATTTCCTGCATGGGTTTTTGATCGATTTGGGGATTTACAGGGTTTAGTGGTTGATTTTGTTGGTTTTGGTTCGATTGATTGTGAGAGATTGTATCGTGGTTGGGTTTGCTGATGGGTTGATGGATTTCTATTGGATGTCCAATTAGGGTTTTATTTTGCCCCGCGATGAAGCGATTTTGAGATTTTTAGGGAGATAGGATTTGATGATCCCTTTTGTTGTGCGGGTTTATGGTGAATACTTGTTCCATCTGCTAATGTAAGATCCCCGAAGACGGATGAAAATGGGG
This sequence comes from Drosera spatulata, assembly GCA_035668315.1. Taxonomy (NCBI): domain Eukaryota; kingdom Viridiplantae; phylum Streptophyta; class Magnoliopsida; order Caryophyllales; family Droseraceae; genus Drosera; species Drosera spatulata. Next base: position 28,778 of record JAOVYX010007770.1, on the reverse strand, counting down.
GTGGACTCGAGGTCTTATATGGCAGGAGTTTAGAGAATGTCTGTATTTTGATGCTTTGCACTTGGCGAGGTGGTAGTTAAGTGGGACTGACTATTGATGAATCTAGAAGGATGGTGGAGTTCGGGTGCATTTTTATCATGATAATTCATTTTGTTCCTGGAATCGTTAGTTGTAGAATAGTAATTCTCAGAAACCTTTGTTACTGGAGTGCTTTCTTTGAAAACCCAGTTGGTGAAGAGGAGCTTTTTACGCAATTTTGAACCATTGAAGTCATTGATTGATGTTCAGGATTATGTTGCATTTCTTGTAATGAATCAAGTATTTGATCCTGTTTCACTATGAGGAAATCGTTTCTTTTGATGTTCTTTTAAGGCAGCTAGAAGTTTGCCAATGGGTGCTCCTAAGCAAAAGTGGACAGCGGAAGAAGAAGCCGCCCTCAAAACTGGAGTGCGTAAGCATGGATCTGGAAAATGGCAGACAATTCTCAGAGACCCAGAGTTCAGCCTTGTACTACGATCACGTTCAAATGTAGATCTCAAGGTATTGTTGGCTGAATCCATTATTTACTTGTTCACTGACTTAAGTCGGAAGACCTTGCTGCTTTGCTGTACACGTCCTCTTTTCCATCAATAATGAATTTTAATTATGAGCAGGATAAGTGGAGAAATATTAATGTGACGTTGAGTGGATTAGGATCTCGAGAGAAGGCCAGACTTGCTCTTAAAAGGAATCCTCAAACCCCTAAACGTGAAGACAAACCTGTCGTGGCTGAGAACAGTGCTTCTCAAAACGAAGAAGAGAACGTTGTAAAGAACGACACAAAGAGTGATGTGAAGAGTGATGTGAAGAATGATGAAGCTATACCGCTCGCTACCCCCAGTGAGCCTGGGCAGGTTGCTGATCCTAGGAGAAATTTAACAAGGTGATGATCCACTACTATTAATATGTACTCTCCAAAATGCTGAAGTTTGTTTTTCTTAGTTATACGGTGGGAAGCAAATAATGCAGACTTGCTCCATTATTATTATATTTTACTGTAGCCGAGTCACTATTCCGTTAATACAAGCGCGCATCAAATTGGTGTATGTTCTGTGCTTTAGTCTGAATTCCATTATTCTATAAATGGAATGACTAAACTTCTGTTTTAGATTCTAATTATAACTGATGCGGAGAAATAGGAAATAGGAGGATGGAATAGGGAGGACGAAGAGGGAAATTGAGTACATTGGATATAAACGGAACACAAATATTTTGATTTGCATCTCCTCCAAACATTATGGCTCTATTTGTTGACATCAAGTTGCTTTTGTTGGCAAATGAGCAGTTCTCTATGTTATTAATAGTAAAGTAGAATAGCCATGCCATGTAAGGCAAGCGTGTGATGTGCCATCCGGGGAAAATGGTTTGGCGATAATAATGCGTGAAATTAAATCAGAAATTATCATCGTTATGAATGCTTTACAGGCTGGATAATGTCATTTTGGAGGCGCTGGCCACCTTGAAGGAGCCTAAGGGTGCAGACAAGAATGTCATTTCTGCTTTCATAGAGGTACTATTCTTTCTTTCATCGAGTCTGTAATGCTTCAAACTCTCTGAGAATAGGAGTGAGCATAGCGTGACGTTGCACACCTTGGTGTGCCCTATGTAACTCAGGAAGATCATCATTTGACAACCAGGTACCTAGAAGCCAGTTCCTTCGTGTTTGACCGGAACCTTGGAGAACATTGTTATGCCTTGGAGCAAGTCATGCTAGCATTGATAGGAGTAGTAGTTAGAGGAACATTCAGCTTGTTATGAGTTAAAAGTCATGATCATGATCTTGCAAATTATGCACTGCAAGTTTGTAAGTTTTAAGCGGGGAAGATGACAGTGAGGAGAAGGTGGAAAGGTCTAAAGTCGTGGTTTGTTCTTACATGGGAAATCTTGGACCATCTGATGCCGGTATACCCAAAATGAAATACTACTAGCTTTAATCCCGAGAAATGAAATTGGATCTGGAGTTTATTTCTTTATAACTACTCACTTTCAGAGTTCTACTGTCGTAGGACCGTTATTGGGCTCCACCACACTTGAACAAGGTCTTGTCAGGAAAGCTGAAGACTATGGCCGCAGATGGCAAATTAATCAAGGTAAGTTATCTAGTGAAGCTGGTGCTATCTGGTTTTGCCGCAAAACCGCACCTGTCACCTTTTTTGCTTGCTAATGCTGTGTGGGTCGAGGCATTTTCAAAAATAAAGAGCATTGTGAAGCTTCCAGGTTCAATAACCTAGTTGCCTCATGTGATATTTGTCAAATTATGGTCATGCTCTCCGTCCTTTTTCTGCTAGTTTTACCCTTGGATTTTGGCTTGTGTCTCTTATCTGGCCTCTGGGCTCCCTAGTGTTGCTTATGCCCCTTTGCGTTCCACATGACCAATAAATCTTTGCGCATATGTAATTTATGTCATAACTATCGCTTTAGATATCTGACCCGGCAACTTTTATGGTAACTATATTTTTAAGTTTCAATCCAGCACGCTTGTCATGATGGTTGATGAGCTTTGCTATGGGAGATATGTGGATGCCAACTGTAGTGTTTTTTTGGGTATGGATGCCAACTGTAGTTCTCATCTTGTTTCTCCAGGAAAAGCACAGGTATAGAATTGCTCCAGGTTTGACTCATCCTGTTGCGAGAAGGAACTTCACCTCGAATGGTAATCAGGGAGAACGGAAGAGATCCGAGAGAAAAGAATCCGAAGTCCTCATCAAAACTCATGTTGATGCAGAGCTGGAGAGGATGAGAGGCGTGAGTGCTGAGGAAGCTGCGGCACTTGCTGCACAAGCAGTTGCAGAGGCAGAAGTTGCTATTGCGGCTGCTGAAGCTGCTGCACGGGAAGCTGAGGCATTTGAAGCAGAGGCAGAGGCTTCTCAGGTTTTCTATAGAGCAGTGATGAAAGCAGTGTCAAGCCAAAGTGTCCATGCCTGGTAAGCGTGGCTCCTGAACCTGCTCCTTGAAAGATTTACGCTTTTATTATTCAATGCTGAGACTGAAGAGACATCCTCCAATTACTCCTTTCTACATGTGCAGCTGAAGCTTTTACGACGTTTTTGTGGATGGAGCCTATTTTTTGTACATGGAAGCAGATTAACTTCAATGTGCACCAACGGAACTAGATCAACTTCAAGAGTTGAAGCTCGTCGTCGCTGGAATGTCTATAGTGTAAATATGCTCAACGTTTTAGTCTGTGAAATCTGAGCTCTCCCCTCCGAAGTTCATTTCAAATGCTCGAGTTGGTTTCTTGGTCCTCCATTGGGAAAATATTGATAGGAGAGTGCGTGCTGAAATGTGAAGGGAAGAACATTGGATGATGGTTCATAGGTTCCTTACAGATTCGATCTCATCCAAATCGAAAAGCGATGAGTTTAGGTTTTTTGTTTTGTCTAGAGAGACTTGAATTCTTCCTGTGGATGCGTCTTGAATTTCTGCTTTGTTTCTTGCTAGACTACATATACCATTCGTTCTACTGCTGTGAACAGAACCTTTGATGTTTTCTTCGTAAGCTGCTTTAGTTTGAGATATCGTTTTAATGTTATCTTGCTCTTGCTGCTCGATTGCGATGTCGTGTGGGTAGTTCTTCTTTATGTCCATGTTCTTTACTTCTAGAAAGGAGCTTACAGCTCTATGCTGCTGCTACCTCCTGGCAGAGGAGTTATGTCGCTCTTCTTCCTACGTTGTGAGCACCCGTCATGGACTGATGCCTGAAGTAAACTCTTGTGGCAGATTGCGCATGATTTTTGAGGAATGGGTCCACATAGATGTAAAGGAGACAGCAATAACAGATCGCAGGAGTTCATATGGCGTGTATGCTGGGCAAACTTAACAAGCTTGGACGACGCCTTTGTGGTCAACACATTTTTGTTATTTATGTTCTTTGGTGTTAATGACAACTGGGATTTCATGGCCTCACGGCTAGATTTCTGGAGTTCTACACCAGTTAAACATCAGTTATACATGCCCATTGAATGCAGCCTTACAACAGAAGCGGCTACTGCATCATTTGGACTCGGATCGAAAAAACAAGTTTGATCTGCTTCACACTCAAGTGATGCTCTTCAAAGAAGACATAAATATGAATCACATATGAGAACTGAATGAATCAGTATTCACCAGCAAACACCACAAACTTTCAGTATTAACTTTCTGATAAGCACACAACCTATATAATTGCGATGATAAACACAATTCCTTTTCAGCTCTGTGATTTCGGATGCTTCACGAGCCAGTCAATGACCGAATCAATGTTGGTCGAGTTCTTGCATGAGATCATAAAGCAGCCCACTTCTCTATCTGTTATTGCCTTCAGATCCCTACAGGACATGTATAAAATGTGCATAAGTTATAGAGTAAGGTAACATGGAGAAGACATGAGCTAAATGTGATTCTATATCTATACTTTGGCACCTATGTGCATACCATAAGCAAGTTATATACTTACGAATTACGAATTACAAAATTTTCAAGATCCCAAATCCCCACATGATTACTCTAACCCTATTCTGTTTGTCTGTTTTCTTTTTCGTATTTTACTGATTACCGAAACCAGATCTTCAATTGATTAAGAGCAAGTCCAACCAGAGTGCTAAAATAAGTGTAGTTATTGTTATACTTTGACGTCAAAAGTGTTTTTAATCTAAATTATAGAACTCTTGTTCCAACGTTTGGTTCAAACAAAATGATTCTATTTTAGAACCAAATGGTTCCAAAATTATTAAACTCTTGCTCCAGTACTTGGTTTTATTTTAGAACCACATGGTTCCAAGTGATTCTTAAATGATAAGATGATGAGGTAAAGATTGTTACACTCATGTAATACTGTGGATTTTATCTCGCTACAGCTGAAAGAGGCTCAATCCGGAGATTTCCATTACTGGGCCACCAGAAACATGTCTAGAGCCCTAAACTCTTAACATTGAAAACTGGAAAACAAGCATACGAAAGCTGTGAAGTCGACACGGCCAAATCAATTAAAAGGGATATCGTAAGAAATTTAGTTAGAATTCAGGGGGGGAAAACCACTCACATCTGATCCGTCAAAGCCTGTTTGGAAAGAGCTCCAGGCTTGTCGATCTTGTTCCCAAGTACCAACAAAGGGATCCCACTTAATGAAGGTTTGGCAAGTAAATCATGGAGTTCACTTTTTGAGATGCTAATGTTGTCATGATCAGCAGCATCCACAACATAACTGCATCAAAAACCACAGATTACCATTACAATGACATAATCAAATGAAGCCATGGGTATAACATGATAGAATAAACCATCAAACTCTAAAGCGACGGACTGCAAGTAAAAACTCACTCTCAACACTCATTTAAATAAACCCAATCTACGTGAACGACAGTTCCATATAAAGTCCTCCTATTAACCTATTCTGGAGTTACCAGGTACGCTCCTTGGAATGCAAAGTTCCATACGCAGAATGCTGTAGTGGCATAAATTTTAGGAACTTATATTACGTCTCACTTTGATACATTTTCCAGGTATGCACTACGTGAGGTTAGATAATCCAGTAACTAGCACGGTAATGCAGTTGCTAAATAGCCAAAAGAATAAGAAGTTAGGAATGCTCCATACACAATGGCAGAAACTGCACGGCAATATCTCTCCCACATGCTGCGGAACCTTGGTTGGCCTCCAAGATCCCATAATTTTATTGTCACATTCCCCTTGGTAACTTTCTTCATATTGAATCCCACCTGACGTCCAGATATGAAAAAGAAAAGCTCAAGTAATTTCACTAGGCATTCCCGAACTAGCACCTTTTCAACAGAATAAGCTCAACCTATGAATAGAATTAGAATTGATCTTTAAAACTCGAGTAACTTACAGTTGGGATCATATCTTCACTGTATCCACCTGTTGCAACGACATTCACAAGTGAGGTTTTTCCAGCATTCTGAAGTCCAATCAAAGAAAGCTCCATTTCTTGCTTGAAAAAGAGGCTGCAAGGGAAGAAAGCTTTTTAATCATCTCAAACTATCGAGTCACATATACACCACATAAATCACTTGCAATATTTTTGGACGCATAGCCAAGAAATTGATGACTAGATATTTTCATCACATGGATCCTAGATACTATAGCTAGACGCCAAGAATCTTCTCCAAACAGCTCGGCAGTAGTTGGAGTGTCCTCAAACAAAAGATAAGAGAAAGAGTATTTATAGTCATTGTGCAACACTATAGGGTTGAATCTACAGGTAGCCACCACAAAGCCACCAACCAGCAAAGGTTGCTAAGGGCATATCCAGAGGCGTAATCAGGCACATCATTCTCTCTCTTAGACAGACAAGATCAATCCCGATGAAACTGGCAGGTTCACCCTTACCTCAGATCCTTAACATCATACTAGTCAAAAGTCGATGTTCAAACACACTTTACAGACAGAGCTTTACACACGCATATCAGAAACAATAGAACAATAATCTCTACCTAAGATCCAATCTCTGATGCCACATTGTTCCACATTTGCATAGATTCCATATATCATCCCACTCAGTAGTAATTCTATCACAGTCATACTCAAGCTCAAGCTCGCTCAAAACATATGCATCCACATATCACGATTGAACAAACAAGCGAATAACTATCCCACATATTCCTCAACATCATCAAGAGCAGAACAATCCAAGCATAACCAGTTGCGGCACAAATCACCTATTAAAATCACACTAAAAAACCCATAATCTCCACAAATCGCAACACGGGCACCCGATTAAACCCAACAATTCAACACGTCCAAGACAACAACTTCAATCACCAAATGCCACAATCCCAAAATACAATCCACAAAAGAAACCACACAATGCCATAAACCCACATCAACCAAATTCTCCCCAACCAAATCGAATTATACCAATCAAGCAAAAGGGTAATAATAAAATGCCAAAAAGATTATACCTTCGAAGCCAATTGAGAAAAGCTTCCCACAAACCCATTGATTCTTCAACAAACAGATACCCACAAAATTAGGGTTCAAAAGGGAATGTTTCGCCCGGAAAATTGGGGTTTTGGTCGCAGGGATCGCGGTTGATATGCTCCGGCGAGGGGAACGGAGGCAGATCGAGATTTTAGCAGCAAAAAAAGGGAATAAGGAAAGAGTTATGTGATGGAGAAGATTGGAAAGGAAGATGAACCATATAGTATTGTGTAATGTACAAACTACAAAATATTTGAGATTATTCGCTTTGTTTAACGAGGATTTGTCTGGTGTGATTTAATTTCGTTTTCAATTTTATTGATTTTTATTTTATATGGAGTAAAAAAAAGCTATTTTCAAAAACATCGAAAATAATCTATCCATTACATAATAAATATATTTTTTAATTTTTTCAGATGTTATCTTTTTCTTATTGATTGTTGTTATTGTTGCGGACTAAAAAAAAGTTTACTGGTAGTAGTTTTCTTTTTACACATGATTTTTCATAAGCTAATGAATAGAATATTGATCGGAAAAAATGAATTTGTAGTTAGCTCCAAATAAAATCATATCGATCCTATCTCAAATATAGTTCCTTCCACAAATATAGTTCCTTCCAGGGTGAAATACCAACTTGTCTCAGCAACACTTTCCCTCACAAGTTTGCACAATAAGCAGTTTGGCAAAAGATACATGTGCAACTCTACTGAACTTCTTATACAATTCTTAGGAAAATAACAATTCTTAGTTCGTTAATGCAGAAAATGTCACGGTCGAGATTGGCCGCCTAACCATTAATAATTTCTTCTCCTAGGTACTAAAAGTTTGTGTGAAATCATATGAGTTCAGAGTTCAAATCATAGAAGCTCACTCAACATGACAGCAGAATGAGTCATGTTATATGGTGCGGCTGAATTCTATGAATCCGAGATCGGATGCGAATCGGGGTCTTTCAACAGGAGTGTGTTGCACCAGGACTAAACTTTCTCCATGTTTTTGCACAAGTTCACACATTTATCATTTATCTTAATAATTAGGGTTTAAATCTTGATGGATATAATGATTTTTTGGATTGAACTCATCTGTTGACTGTTTTGCAACACATGTTTATTCTAACAATTATGATAATTGAGCTTCTTCACTCAGAGCCAACATTGTAAATCGACAAGCCTACCTATATGAGATTTTGAATCGCATGAGAGTCTCATAGCAGCAATTAAAGATGTGTAGCAGATCCTGTCAAAGATTCAACTGTTACAATGACAGTGTATCCCCCTTGAGTAGAAGCAATAGCAAACTATAGGTTGGAGCATCCTATGCCATGGCAGACGCCTATCGTGTGCATTCTGTGCTCGATTTAATCAGCATTTACCCTGATTTGAAGAGAGCTTGATAAGCTGCTCATCTGGAAAGTCAAGCTATCTAAGGCAGAGTCGCACCACTGCGATCCATTTCATGGATTCGACAGCATGGTTATGGTCGTCTGTGCTTTCGTTGTTTATTGTCATGGTTGGACTAGTCTTGGTGTGCGTGATTGAATATCTAGACGACAGGAGATAATTCTCGGGTTGTTCTATTCTCCCCCTGCGCTATGCAACCATAGGGGCCAAATATAAACTGGGTGAAAACCATCAGGTTTCTTTTTCTTGTTTTGTTACAATGTTGTAAGATCTCGGGCATCCACCCCTGGAAATGCTCCGGATAGATAGCAATGTTCTGCAATTGCAGCATCGATATCAATTCATGGAGTTGATTTGCTCACTCCAGCAATTGTGATGTACCTGTTCATTTGCAATAACAAGTACGATCACACTCCTGATCATAACATCGCACTGAAACTCGTATATACATTTGGCCAAATCGTCGGTAGTAAGTTTAAGAACTATCACACTCCTGATCGTAACATCGCACTAAAACTTGCATATACATATGGTCAGATTGTCAATCATAAAACTAAGGATTGCATACTGTGACCTTGTTTTCTTTTTATTTTGACTACATTGTTGCCCGGTATTCGAAGCAATAGAAGATAAATCATAAGTTAAAGTAATACTCCTGTTGAGGACCATAACCATAAAATGAATAGTTAAGGTTTATGATTAATCCTTTTCCTAGGTGGGCATTACCTACTCTACTATTTTTTAGTAATAATTTGATTGTCAAAAGGCTAAAACTAAGTCATAGTCCTAGCGTGATAAATCCCTAATCATAAGAACTAAACATCATCACACACTCAAATGCCGAAACATGACTGACACCCATTCAGGTTCAGCACATCGAAATTTCTTACAAAAGAATGTGTTAAATTGTCAATAATTTTTTATAAAGTTCCTACGGGCGTCAAATCAAATCTTACAGGAAATCAAGGGCCATGAGTAAAAACATGATCTTAAAGCATGATCATTCTTAAACATGTCATCTCATTAACTTCACCATCATCCATAATGAAAAAATGATGTAAGTAAAAACATATAAAACAATAAATCGATATAATCTCGTTAAATATATGATAAATATATATAATTTTATTTAAGATAAAAAATTATTCATTTATATTTTTAAAACATATCAAACTCTAATCACATAATTAATTACGATGAGGTTAATCCCTTAGGTTGAATGATTGATCTAAAGATGTCCGTCATTATTCCTTTGTTCACACACCATTAGGAAATGACAGAATTGAGTGACAATTATGTAACGTAGAGAATTAAAGAAGCCACCTCTCAACATCAAAGTCATCATTTGCCTCCACTGCAAAGTGCCAACTAGCATTACATTATTATCATTATCATCATCACTAGTCAATTCTTGCAAGAAAACGAACCCATTCACAGCCTTCTCACCAGACTCGAACCAAAGAGAAAGGCACTCCACCTTCAACTCTAACCCTAGATTTCAACCCAAACTCATCAAAGCACCCAAATTTGAGCACCCATTTGGTATTTTTGTTCATTTAGTTTGATTATCTGATTAACCCATGTCAGGGAACTCTGGTTCTGTTGTTTCTCAGTTCATTGCTGGTGAGTTGTTTCTCTTGTTTTGGGTTTTTTATTCATGTTTTTTTGTTGATTTGTTGTTGTGTTTTGATGTGTGGTTTTCATCTCTAGGGTTTGTGGGTGTTGGTGATGTGGGTTGGATTTGGGTGGATTGGCATTTGGGTTCACATCGGGTTTGTAAAATGTAGAAATGCATTCAGGTGTGAGTTTTCTGATTGAATGATTGAGGGAGGGTATGATCAGATTCTCTAAACTCTCGTGTTATGCTGAATTGAAGCAACATACCCAAGCGCGATTCGCTAGGGAAATGCCAAGAAGATACACGACTTGGTAGCGAAAACGCCTTCTGAATCAAATATGTGTCTTAGAGCGGCACTTATGGTGGGAGTCATGGGAGCACTTATCTATAGTTGTTCTTTTATGTTAGTTGAAGAGGGTGGATCGGATGTGATTGGGATTTGGGACATTGTGATAAACCAAATGATGTTTTCGCTATTGCTTTGATAACAAGCTCCCTAGTTCAGCTTTCTAGTTGCGCCCTGTTGCCATTTAGATTCAGTTTAGTAGTTGGGACTAGCTCAACTATCTTATGTGGCATGGAGCGCTGATATTAGAAATGTATTTGACCTTCACGGAGAATTTTAACGAGTATGATCGTCAAGCACCATGAATGACATATTGTCACGGACAAGCTAAAGTGGAGAAGTTGGTTTCAAGAATTCTCTAGAATTCTCCACAAAGTTCATGACCTCTCCACACTTTTCTAGAGTTCTCTAGAGTTCTCCGGATTTCTCTAGAATTGCCTAGAGTTAGAAAGAGTTCTCTAAAGAATTCCATGTAAATATCTTGGGAGGAAGAGTCTAGATGACAAATCTATAACTCTCCATAGAGTAGTATAAATAGAGGTGAGGTCTTTGGCCAAGGCATCTTATCTCAACTAATTCTTGCAAACTAAAAACATACATTGTAAGCTTTCAAGTGTTCTTAATACAAAGTTTATTTCCAAGCTCAAAGCTCTCTTGCGTTCTCAAGAATCACTTTGGAGTGACGAGTTAGGCTGAACTCGAATGAAGGTGTGAGTAACTTGAGTGGCGCACGGGTTGCAAAATTCTAACCCCGTGACAATATGGACACTTACATGCATTATTCTAGCGTGTGAGTGTGTGGCTATTGGGCTCATTCAATCTTTGTGCTCAAGAACCCCTTTTTCTTCTAGCTGATCTGCTGTTCTTTGGGTTGAGTAGGTATTTTGTTCTATACTTGTTCCATGGGTTGAGTAGGTATTTTGTTCTATACTTGTTCTATGGATTGAGTAGGGCTTTTGTTCTATACTATTTTGAATGGACGAGTTTGGTATGTATGGTGACCCAATCTGGATCTCCATAGGTTGCATTTTCTTAACTGCTGCATTATCTTGGGGCTAATATGGAAGAGAAAGTGAGGGTGAGGAACAAATACAGGAAACCAACCACTTTGCGTTGCAGTGCAGGGAGCAGATGCTCATTACCAGTATTCCTTTGGAGTCTGGTTGGCTGTTTTTTTATGCTGCATCTCTACTCGCTTCTCCCAGATAAGGATGCAAATACTGGACAGTTGCAAAACCATCCTGGTAGGCTTTTTCCTGAGCCCGAGGAGGTAGAGGAGGATAACATCCGAATTCCCCCTCCAAAAGGGAAACGTTCTCCACGTGCTGCTCAACGCAGGCCCAAGAAAACAACCTTGGTCGATGAGTTTCTTGATGAATCATCTCAGCTTAGGCACATTTTCTTCCCTGACTTGAAGACTGCTATTGATCCAACCAAGGACGGGGGAAATGACAGCTTCTATTACTACCCTGGAAGAATTTGGCTAGATACCGAAGGGAACCCTATCCAAGCTCATGGCGGCGGTATCCTGTATGACGAGAGATCAAGAGTGTACTATTGGTATGGAGAGCATAAAGATGGGCCAACCTACCGCGCTCATAAAAAAGGCACTGCTCGGGTAAGTGCCTTCTTGGGAATCTGTAGTTGGTGAGGTGGTGATTTTTATGATTTGTTCTGCATGTGTTCCAAGCTTTAACATTCGCATATTTCCTCCAATTCGAATTACAGATTGCATCTATAAGTTAATCTCTGTTTGTATGATTTACAGTTGCATCTTGAACTTGATTAGATGAATCATTCAAACAGATTCGATGGCTGCCCACGGAGAGAGCATGTACTTAGCGTATATATTGTGTGATTACAGAGTGCATCAGGACATGCCGTGATATCAATTGGAACTTTGATGGATAAAGCACCATAGGTTTAGATTTTTGTTTGCCATAAATTCTTGAATTCACCGAAGTATTCAAGGCATCCCCTTGCAAATCCATGCATATGGTACTATTTGTAAGTTCTTATTGTGTTCATGCAATTTGTGTATTAACAACAGCGAGATGGTACACTTTGTTTTTTATCATATGCCAATTACTGTGGGAGTTTATGTTAGCTAATTATTTGTTCAGGTAGACATAATTGGAGTAAGTTGTTACTCTTCTAAGGACCTATGGACATGGAAAAACGAAGGTCTCGTGCTCGTTGGCGAAAAAACCAACGAGACTCATGATCTTCACGTCTCAAATGTTCTAGAGAGACCCAAAGTAGTATACAACGGCAAGACTAGAAAGTACGTCATGTGGATGCACATCGATGATGCCAATTACACGAAGGCGTCTGTTGGTGTTGCTGTTAGCAACTCTCCTACAGGACCCTTTAGTTACCTTTACAGAAAAAGGCCTCATGGCTGTGACAGCAGGGACATGACGGTTTTCAAAGACGATGATGACTCGGCTTATCTCGTCTACTCATCTGAAGATAACAGCGAACTTCATATCGGACCTCTTACTGAAGATTATCTCGACGTGACAAGCGTGATGAGAAAGATTCTCGTTGGGCAGCACCGAGAAGCCCCCGCTCTCTTCAAGCACCAAGGAACCTATTACATGATCAGCTCGGGCTGCACCGGTTGGGCACCCAATGAAGCCATGGCCCATGCGGCCGGATCCATTATGGGGCCGTGGGAGACGATGGGGAACCCATGTGTGGGAGGGAACAAAGTATTCAGGCAGACAACATTCTTCGCTCAGAGCACGTTCGTGCTTCCTATTCCCGGGCTCTCTGGGTACTTCATTTTCATGGCGAATAGGTGGAATCCAGCGGATTTGAGGGACTCGAGGCACGTATGGTTGCCACTTGCAGTGGCAGGAGCAGCTGACCAGCCACTCGAGTTTGGGTTCGGGTTTCCTTTGTGGTCGAGGGTGTCGATTTATTGGCACAGGAGATGGAGACTTCCCTATAGATGGAGCGAGTAGAGATTGTGCATACACTTTTTTCTGTGAGAAACCGTGGCAGAAACTGGGGACGCGAGATCTATGCCGGAATGGTCAAGAATGGCTCAGATCTTACAGGATCGGAGCCATAGCTAGAGGCAACCACGCGACTATACCTCTCGGCTCCTGCATCTCGTCGTCCCTTTTGTTTGGTTATTCTTGTGTGCCATCTGTAAGTTCTCGTATGTGAATTCTTATCCACATCTTGTAATCGTCCTTGTTTTCCTAACCTTTACACTTCGTCGATGGTGCGCGTAAAACAATTGTCTATACTTCGAGATAGCAAGTTGTCATTTCTGGTTGGTTAGATTGTGCAAGTTAGAAGCTGCTGTCGCACCTGGTTCGAACTTGAAACTTCAGAGTTCAAATGCTTCTAGCCCCAAATCAGGCCGACTGTGTTACAGGCTGAAACCACGATGCCTACGAGGAATCACTCCGTGGACCTGAACCCGGTCAACTCCGGTGAGACGATGTCCCAATGTATCTATGTATGGATAGCTGTCGTATCTATATCTCGATCGCAATAGTTATATAGCTGTGTGACAATACTTCGAGCACGAACATATCACGTATATAGGAGTAGCATATGCCCAAAGTTCAAAATAAATAGTATTGAATATTTTCCACATGAAACTGGCTCTGTCACATGGTTTTGATTCTTTTTCTCAGTATCTTCACTTGTTCTATGGTCCCGAGGAAAAAAGCAGAGAGGGTAAAGTGAAATGAAAGTCATTCTTTTTTCAGATCGATAATGCCAGTATATCAGATTGTGTTAGTACTACTTCAAGGTATTGGTCTTTCTCTCTTTCTTGACAAGCTAGATTTTATGTCAAGTAAACTCATCGGAATGACGATATAGATTGGTCGCACAATCGGAGTTCAATATGTAATAGCAATAAACTAGCTTGATCTTGATATTATGTTTGAGTAATCAACTTGATTGTCGAGCTTATTTTTATATCAAGATATGGGACTTGATGCGATGAGTTGGTAATGAAAGTGTCTTTCAATGGACAACAAAAAGTGGTGATCAAGATGGTGTTTGCTGTCTAACTTTATAAAATGTTAATCTCTGATCATATAATTAGAACGAAAATTTGTTTTATGATTTACCTAATCCTTCTTGACTATATGAACTCATAATAAAAAAAGTTTGGAGTAGTACCCTAATATTTCTCCAATTTGTGAGATATGTTTGGTTTGGAAATACAAGCTTACATTCTTTTTACTACTTATGCTCGAGATATTATTCAATTAGAAGAAGATAGGAAAAGGTCAAGTCAAAAAGATGAATATGAAGATAGGAAAAACCCCTTGAAAAGAAGTTCCCACTACAATATGTCCCTCCACATTGTTGGCCAAATGTGACGCCACTCCATAGTCCATATCTTAAATAACCCAGCATCCTTCCCGTGCATCACATTATCAATCATCACAACAATTGGATCAGTAATACGAAATTCGAAAACAGTCTTGTCTATTATTTTGAAACTTTTATTCTCCATGAAATTGCAACATTATCTTATATAAATAATAAAATTATTCATATTACGAATCCTTCGTGAGACGATCAAACATTATTTTATACAAAATCATCGTAAAATATTGATAATAGTTTAAATTATATATTTTAATTTTGGATAATAATATGATATTCTTACAAATAACGTACAATCATATAATTTAAATGAAAAAATTTTTATTTTTTTATATCCTACCTAAACGGTAAGATCTGAGTTGTCGTTTGTGTCGAGATGGGTGCAATGGGACCATGGAAGATGGGAAGACCCAAAAGAATTGCTTTCCAGCTCTTAAAATGAACAAAAGGGGCACAAAAAGCATGAAAATGACTCATTTTGTCAGAGCCACAGACCCTGTAAGATCAGTTGCAGACCACTATGAACCCATGTAATGTAAACCAAACCAAACCAAACGTATCTACCTATCCTTTTTTTACCTTTATTTTTCTTCCATATTTATAAATTTCCCACTTGTTGTACAAAGAGTACATCAGCCAACCCCCTGAGGCAAATATTACGAAAATGACACAATTGGACTATAGTTCATAGTTCATGGTATAGTTCCATGCATGTAATCCAAATCTTCGTCGTAAGCATGATACACAAATACATGGAAAACACAATTAGTAAAAACAACGTATTAATTTCTTACATATCGACATAAAGAGTTCTCTACTCAGATGCCGTACTTAAGTCCAGAAAAATTGCCGATTCTAGATCGTGTAACTTGACATGTACACATATTCGGATTAAGAAAAAACCATTGATGTATGCATGATTTTATCAAGACAGGCCATATCATATCACAGTCCTTGCAACTGTAACTTTACTACCACAATCGAATAAACTAAACCAATTGCCACAACCAAATCCATCCTACAGATAAATAACCGGATATCGTGATCAAACAAGCTAAAACAAAATCAAGATGAAAACATTAGTATCATGGTCAAGATTACATATCATACCTGAAATAACCTTAGTCCATCCATCGAAACCACGATCGATCAATTAATCAACCATCTGCATTGAACCACCACGATCGATCAATTAATCAAGCATCTGCATTGAACCACCACGATCACCACCACCAAGGCGGCTGTTGCTTATTGATCAAGGCGTCCACGCGCTAGCCCACACCACAGGCTGATCCTTCCACGACAAGAATATACCGGAATCCGAACACTGTCCCGTAGTCCAACCTTCCTTATACCTCCTAAGAAGTGCCCTAACGTCATCACTAACTTCACCACTGTACCCCACAGTCCTCAGCCCGCAACCATGCAGCCTCCTCGACCACCTCCTCGCCACCTCCCTCCGTTCCACTGACTCCTGTCTCGGACACGCCAATAGATCCATTAAGGCCCGGCCCAAAGCCCGCTCAAGCATCAACCTCTCATTACTTGTCCTAGGGAAACTCTCATCAAGGGACTCAAAGCAAACCCTAAACCACCTCAAACACTCTTGGAACCCATTAACAAAATCAGCCCCATCAAGGCCTATATCGAGATCAGCCTCTTCCTCGACGACCGTGACTATCCTAGGATGTAAGCTCCTCAAAGACCCTAGAATGTTGTTGCGATGGTTTCCTATGGGCGTGATAGAGTGTAACGAGTTGACAAGATTTATGGCTAACGCTCTGTCACTTTGGACATCAAGCCGAGATAAATCTAACTCTGATAGATCGGAATCATGATATATGATGTTAAACTTGAATGGCACACCCATTAACCTAGCAAACTTCTCCATCCTATTACCAATCTCTCTCATCACCTTCTGCACCGCGGCCACCTCTCCTCGCCCACCGCCATCGCCGCCACACTTGTTGACCACCACGGTGGTCAACCTTAGGTGTGGCGTGTCATCCATCCTAGTCGCCAGCGCCTCCAACAGCGTCGGCCACTGAGTGCAAAAAGTGTTGCTGATATCAATTATATGGAGATTATTCTCACCCTCAAAGGCCTCTAATATAGCACCGTTACACGCGACGTGCCCAAACGTCATCCAAGGACTAACTTCTTGAAACTTCAGCACCATTCTACGAGTAGACTCGAACGAGCACGTTTTGTCAGCCGCGGCCATCATGGTCCTGTAGCTCCGGTCACCGGAATCCGTCATCCGGCTAAACAAGGCCTTTAAGAAATAAGCACCAAGTTTTTGCTCGGTGTCACCGTAGGGTGAGCTTATCTCATTGGTCATCCACATTAGTTGTTGCGTCCTGTTGGTGTTCCTATCAGCGATGGCCCGTGCAGTTTCGAGGAGGACCTCAGATGCCCACTTGCCCGAGGAAGACGGGGAGAAGAACTCTAGGGTTAGGTCACGGGCAGGGGCGAAGGTAAAGTCATTGACGCTCGTCGTTGGAGTGGTGGTGGCCGCGGTGGTTGTGATCGTGTGCAACGGAGTGTAACCAGGAGGAAACTGTTGCTGTGGCGGCGGCGGATGAGAGTATGGATCATAGAAGTGCTGCTTGTTGTGGGATGAGGAAGAGGAGATCAAGTCATCTTCATCCATGAAAAAGTTGAAGCATTCTTCTCCCTCAACCACCTCGTCGTCGATCACTGAGACGACGTGGCTCTGGTGGTGGTAGTCGTGGTGGCTGTCGTGGTGGCGATGGCCGCTAGGGGTAGGAGCAGTAGTGTGTTTGGAGGAAGATCTAGAGCTGGTGGAATTGGTTATGCTAGTGGAGTTGTTGAAAGACTGATGATAATGTTGTTGTTGTTGATTATGATGATGATCACTTGATTGATAATCAAGGTTGACTAGTCTAAACAAAGTATTCATTTTAACCCAAGAAAAATTTTCACCACAAGCAATGATCAAAACTCAATGGTGAAAAAAATTGAAATGCATGGAGCCCTTTTGGGTTTCAGCAGCTAGGTTGAGTGGAGGAGAAGGGTGCATTGAGGGTTTTTAAGTGAGAGAGATACACAAGTGAGATGAGTATATGACATGATAATTATAATTATAATATTATAATTATTATAAGTATGATGAATGAGGAACAGAATGATTAAAGGGGAGTATCTTTATGTTGGAATTTAGCTGCCTGTGAATAATTAGAGGGAGGGTGGGAAAAGATACTAGGTGGGGAATCTCAAAGGGGTGAATGTGCTTCTTTTTTTGGGACTCCCTTCGGTTTCTCTCTGTACACACCAAAATAAAGTTAATAAACGAAATCCAATCTTGACATATATCTCTACAGAGATGAGACTCTATTTTTAACTATCCATTTTGAAACATCGAACCTCTAATTACATAATTAGAAAAAAAATTGTTTAATGTTAAACATACTTTCTTGACTTGACAATGAATTATAGTGAATTTTATTGATGGGAATCAAACAGTAGCAAGCAACACTCGACAAACTTTCTAAGCCAAATCCTGATATTATCTACCTTAATTAAGGACCTAATCCTCACATATCCATACTTCTATATTATATATTAAGCAAATAAAGATGATCTATAATCTTAATTGTTTAATTTTTCACCCGATAATTCCGATTAAATATTAATAAATTAAAAAAATGCAATTAATACTCAAATTTTAAAAAAAAAGATCAATTAATAAAATTTATTGGTTAACCCATATATTTTAGTTAAATTTTAAGAGTCAAAGATTCAATTGAAATATTTTTCAAATCTATGATTAACATTAAATATCAATTTGAATAATTTTTTATTCGCAAAATTTTTTGACAAAATTAGATGATTACAAATTTTATTATTTTTTATTATTATTATATCAGTTAAAAAAGTTATATCATGTATCTCTTTATCCTATCAATACTTTTTTTTTCTTTGGTCACGTGCATCGCTGCATAGGCTGATAGATTAGTATAAAACAAACCTTACAATTAATCAACCCGTACTTATCTTAATCACAAACGTTATCCCTTAATAAAGTGGTTTAGTAAAGTGGAGTAGTAATATTCTCCGTTTCAAGTGAGTTGGAGCAGCTAGGCATGCCCAAAGACTCTGCCATCTTTGTGTGCCACAAAAAAAGGCAGCAGGCGTGCAGTGGGAGGAAGATGATGATAATCACAATTAAAAATTCACCACCAGCAAAGAAATCACATTCTTTGCCTCCTGTTCAAGCTTCATTCCTCTGCAAAGAAATTATTCCCATCTTGCTCCTCTTTTTGCCATTCTAGCGCATACTACATGATACAGCAACTTCTACAGATTCCCATACATTTTCAACATTCCCATTACGTGTAGAAGTATGGAATTTGTGAAAAGAATATGTGTATTATCAACTCTGCTCTAATACCTAGAAAAGCGGCTTGCATGCTCTGTTACTTGCAGATCATCAGCCTTTTTTCCAAGGAACCCACTTCCGTCGTCATCTTTCTAAGGGAACCTCCTGACATCGATAATATTTTACTCTTAATATCCCCGATAAATTACGATAAATTACGATGTTGTGATATGTAATAAATTAATTGAGTTGTAAATACTGAAACATCAGTGAATTTGAAAACCACTTATTTTAACCAATGATTCTTACCGTTTGACTTTGCATATTACAATTATTTGTGAAACAATTCTCATATAAAGTTATACTCTTTCTGTTCCATTATTTTTTGCAACAACATTCGAGGTGTTCCGTTCTTATTCCCGAAGATGCCAGGAAATTATTTTTTTAATACATGATTAAAGTTCACAATTTAATTTATCATTAATGTTTCATAATAATTTTACAAAAATGATGTTTGATCGTTATAAATTCTATATCGAAATACGTGTTGTGTAAAGATTGTGAAACGAAGAAAATATGCTTTAGTACGACAAAAATTGTGAGGCAATCGAATATAATTTGATATAAAAACAAAATCCTAATAATAAGTGTTGAATAATGATACTTTTCGGAGTGTTAGTAAGAGCAATGAGATAAAGAGAGTATTTGAGAAGGAAACAAAAACTCATGAAGGTACGTGCTAGAAAACGAGAAAACTCGAAATGCCGCTGTTGAATGGACACTAGTATTTTGTAAGTTTATGGTGTGATATAATATTTCAAGTTTTTTTTTTCAATGGTATTTTTTTCATGGTTTTCGATTGATTTTAAGGTAAGTTCGGCAAAAAATGTCCAATGAAAATTTTAGTTATGTTTTAATACTCATTAGGATTCATGAATTGCAAACAATGAATCTGTGAACTGTACATCATGCGTGTCACTGTAATTTTGTGCATATGAACCGGAAAAATTGAAATAGGTATTAAAACGTTAGAAAAACTTTCATTAGTTATTTTTTACCAATTAACCCTTGATTTTCCTCAACCTGTCAACTTTATTTATAGCTCAAATACACGATTACAATTGGTCTATCACCAAGACACATCACTACCAGAACAATAAGGCTCTATACATTTTCATCCCTAATCTGTAAGATATGGACAATCAATATACCAGATCATGCAAGAACACCTAAACAAAGGACTTAAGCTGCTACATCAGAACTGGAACTCTAGCCAAGGTTAAAGACCCTAGCGTTGCTCTCCAACCACAAAGCATAAACCAGTTGTGCGTTCAACCTCCTTAACAGCTTGCTATGATCTACCCCGTGCAACATATCTCATCTATTCAAATCAGTCTTACCTGCCTTTTCGATCTACTGTTTGTTTCATGATTGGACTCAACTGCGAAATCACATCCTGCGAAAAGTCACAAGCACAAAACAAATGTGGTATAATCTCAACATTGTTCTGACAAAGCAAACACATAGGATCCACTTCACTTCAATGCCAAAGGATCGCAACCTATCTTTTGCTCTGAGCCAGCCTTTGATTGCAAGCCAAGTGACATTTGGGCATAATCTCCTTATCCCAAACCAATCTCCACCAATTGACTCTTCCAAGATCAGGCTTTAACATTCTATAATCAACATGAGCATTCCTACCCTCCATATTAGGCCATTGTTGATCTTTAGCCTCGGCCACAACTTTCATCTCATCCCTTATTTTCAACATGTTCCTCCAAAATCCAACTATGAGTGATCTTAGCATCCACAGACCAAACGTCCCATCCCTTCAGGTATATCTCATGCACCCATCTTATCCACAGACTATCTTTCTTGAGGGCAACATCCCATAGTCGTTTAAGAACAAGAACCTTATTCCATTGCATCAGGTTTTAAAACCCCATTCCATTGCCTCTTCCTGTCACATGTCCAGACCATAGAAAGTTTGTGCATAAGGATTCAACCTTCTCAACTACAGCTTTAGGGAACAGGACAATTTGGGCCCAATACATATTCAGACTCAATAACACAGACTCAATCAGCATTTTTCTCCTAGCAAAGATCAATAATCGAGCTTCCCAATTTGTAAATTTTGAAATAATCTTATCACTGAGAGGAGCATAATTGCTGATACGCATTTTTTGAGCAGTCAAAGGCATTCCTAAATACTTAAAAGGTAATGTCCCCCTTTGGATACCCATCACAACTGCAAGTTTCACCTCTTTCCCGGTCAAAAGGCCTCCACAGTACATATCACTCTTATTTAAGTTCATGGTAAGACCTGAGACATTCTCAAAATGAGTCATCTGGTCCTTGATCATGCCCACAGTTCTCACATCCACTTTACAGAATATAATCAAATCATCAGCACAACTCAACTGAATGATTCGAAGTTTTTTGCATTTTGGATGGAACCTAAACTCAGGACTCCAAGCCATGTACTTCAGGCATCTGTCCAGATATTCCATCACCATCACAAAAATATAAGGGGATAAAGGATCCCCTTGTCTCAAGCCTTTAAGCCCATGAAAAAAACCATACAAACCACCATTTATAACACAGGAAAAGACAGGGGTAGTTATACATTTCATCAATCGCGTTATGAAAGGTTCAGGGAAATTCAGTGCAGTCATGAGATCCCTCACAAAGGACTATTCAACCGAGTCACAGTCTTTCTTGAGATCAACTTTAATCATACATTTAGGAGTCATAGCTTTCCTCTCATACCCTTGTAGCAGTCCCTGACACAGAAGAATGTTGTCCACTATCTGCCGCTCATAGACAAAAGCACCTTGAGATTTACTGATGATAACAGGTAGAACATGTTGCAATCTAGAAACTAGCATCTTTGATATAACTTAGTACAGGACAGAGCAGCAAGAAATGGGTCTATAGTCCTCCATCTTTGATATAACATGTTACAATTACCCCTTGATTTTATTATGTTTTTAATCGTATTAATTTGATTTTGAGCAACTTTTAGCTTTTTCTTTTCTTTTCTTTTTATTTTTTTAATTTTTGAGTTTAAATTTTTTTAATAAGAGATAGTTTTAAAAATTATTATAAAATTTTTCTGTATTGAGAAATCATTTAAATATGTTCTCATATGACAATATTCATAGAATAATTTTTTTCTAAATTCAACTAGTAGTGGATGTTTTATCAATATAATTCAATACAGTGCTTAGTACATTTCGATTCTGTAAATATATATTGAACAAAAGATTCTCAACCCACTAAGCATTATAAGTCATATACAAGTCTAAATTTTATTTTACTTTCTTTATAAAAAATTATGTATGGAATCGTCCAAATTAATCTGATATCTTATAAACTATTTTATTTTAATAACTATAGTTTTATTGATTAAGCATATTACTAAACCAATAAAATGTTAAAAGACGAACAGTCGTATCTATAGGCGACGTACTACCTCCATGACGGATGGGATCTTCCCAACTCATCATACAACCGATGGAACAGATTCAAACCAAAATCACTCTAAAACTTCCAACTCCAGATAACAAGCTGAAGTTTATTACTAGTATTATATAAGCTAACTAAAATTTTGAGGGCATCAGTGGAGTGTCATTATCTAATAAGAACTTCAGAGTCATCCTATATAATACAGAACTCCGAACTTCTACACCGGCCGTGATATCCTAGATGGTTTGAGCATTCGACCACCATGGTTGATGATGAATTAGAATCCACTAGAAACATAGTAACCTAAACTCGACTGCTTATCAACTCTGTTTGAGCTACATACTTGTCTAAACTACGGGATTCATAGCTTAACTTCGATAAGAACAAGTCAATTAACATTATAACCTGATGAATGGAGCAGAATAATATAAAGCAAACAAAGGCTAATCGAATCAAGCAACTACATCAATTTTTTCTTCATAAGAATCAAAGCATAAAGTGAAAGGAATCCTTTGGGACATTTACTTTGGGACATATCAGAGGGACATAAAGCAATGCAATTTATAGAATTATTCATTCAAAAGGGAAAAATCTCGCCCTTTACACAAAGTTTGATCCTTTATATCTACATGAGAAACATCAGTAATCGTTTCCCTTTCCTGTCTTTGTCTAAATAACAGCCAACCGATGTTTACTATACGATCTCCGAACCATGTTCTTTAACTTGAAACCCCACAATAATGGAAACATAGGACAATGGTCGAATTCGAATGCTGAAATGGCCTCCCCTGTGTTCAACTACATGGTACAATAATCTGCTTGAAAGCTAGCTGTACACCTCGGATAAATCATTACAAATACGCTATTGAAAGATTAGATCAAATATATAGAAACAATTACACTTGGTTCTAGTTTTACGCCCCAAGGATTCCTCGAAATGTATGTTTCCAGGGTTTCCAATTTTTTTCCTAGAGCAGTTGTTGTAATACCCAAGGAAAAACTGTTTTGAAAATACTACCTATATCAATAAGATGCACCTTCCTTTCGAATAACCCATCATTTTAAAACTTAGCAGTTAAGCATAATGCTAGACGTGGAGTAATGTTGAGATACGTGACCTTCTGGAAAATTTTTCAGTGTGTGCGTTGAGGCCAAAGCACATGTAAGGACTAATGTTGGTTTGTGAGGTTAAATCTAAGTCTGAAAAACGGTTCTTAATGACGACCCGATAGCGAGATTGGCCGGGGCATTATAGTTGCACTTGCTTACAGCCATCAGTCCCACTGCTTGATCCTTTAAACATGACTTCACTAGAAACAAATTCCATCTAGAACTACTTTACCCTTGGCCATGAACCTTCCCCGTATGTTTTGATTCAAGCTAACTCTTATATAATTCTATTTCCTACCGAAACTGAACTTCATGACTCGACAGATCTAATACAAATTTGTTAAATCCATTGCAGTATTTTCCATCACCACCAACTTAAATTTGCTATTGGATGTTCCCACCTAACCTAAGAATCGATGAAAAAAATAAATCAGCAACATTCCGGCTATTTTGAAGAAAGATGAAGCAAATAGTGCTTACAAACTACTCCGACGTCTTCTGACCTTTGCCTTTCTCTTCATGCTCTTCTTCATTCGGCCCGTGCAACGATTCACAAGTTCTGTTATTCCACCCCACTCCAGACATCTTTAGCTGCTCCTGAAGTAGCAACAATAAGGAACAACATTAGTTTCCGTCATTCATCAAACAAAAGCAAAAGATTGAAAGGCGAGAAAAGCCAAAATACATGTAGACTGCGGGCTGCTGTTAGTCATATGGAGAAAACTGGCCTCAAGTTGAGCAGTTTGAATTTCAGTTCGTCTTTGAAAAGTTTGCCCAAATTCACTCAATCCCTCTTCATGTTCCATAAGGAGCTTGATGCTGAAAAAGCTAAAACCCAGCAGATGACATAGGAGAAACAAAGGATTACGAACTGTACGCCTTTCAGGAAAAGAAATGCAGGTCTTGGGTTGGTCTAGTGGTGTTCGACTCAACCTTCTTCTTGAAGGTCTTGGGTTCGAATCCCACTAGCCTCAAAATCCATGTTGGCCACGCCCGTTGACTTCGGTCAAAGTTTTACCCGATGCTGGTGGGGGGCGCCTTATCAGTGTCCGAGGGATTAGTCGAGGTGCGCGCGAGCTGTCCCGGACACCCTCGTCATAAAATAAAAATAAAAATGTAGGGCGCAACACACCAGAATATGCTTATACACTCAACTTCGTCGACTTGCCAGATGTATATGTGAATCAGCAATGTTTATGACAGTGAGTCATACCTCTATGCATTTTTATTTTTATTTTTTTAAAAAGTTTCAATATGTTTCAGGCATCATTATGATGTAAAGCTTAAACTTATTTTAACTAAAAACCACAACGCTGATTGAGATAACACTAACTGACTGAAGTAGTAGCATGTCCTGTATGTTCACTGCTTGGACATGCCAAGACACCAAAAGAGATAACACCAGTTAAACTTCAAATGAGTTCAGTGTCACAACAGATCGCTCTGACTTTACTGTTCCCAGAACCCATAGTGTAAATCTCAGAAACTTCAGTCATAGCCATGAGCAGACCTTGAAATCTAGAAATCGCATACAACAAATAAGCATCAAACAAGCTAATACCTACTGTCGACACTAGCTCGTTCTGCCTTAGTAATTCAGTTATGAATACAACCCTCATAGAATGAACTATGAAGCACAAACAGAACAACATAAATCATACTACAAAGCAATGACAGGACAAGGAGATTGACGAACTGGGACTTGAAACTATAAACAGAATAAAGATTTGTTGCTGAGACTAGCAAGACAAACAAGGAGATTGGCAAGGTCTCAAGCCCAGAGTTTTGTTATTGGAAGAGTTCTAATGACCAAATGCAAGTCGATAACAGTCCCTTGCATCTTTGACCTTCAGTCTCCACCTCTTTGGGATTCTATAAGACAAAGGGGAAACATGAGGAGAGCCTAGAGATGATTGTTTGGCAAACATTTGGCAAAGTAGAAACGGGAGTTGATTAGGCAACATATCCAATATGGCAATATCTATAGCATGGACAATTTTAAGGTCATCTGCGCGAGAACTTCAGGATAGCATACTATTTAAGGTAGTGTTCTATTTAGCTTCTTTCGTTGCTTGTGACCAAAAGGAGTTTTTGAAATGGAAGGACACCAACAGACCATCATGAACTCGAATCCAATAACAATGAACAGAGTCTGAAAGACAATGTTATACAAAGCGCAGGACACCTAACGCCAGAACCCAATATCAACAACATATCAAGACTTGATCAACCCGTTAGAGTCGCATCATGGGTACAACAACCTCATTATCCTCTATCTTAAAGCGTTCCTACTTTAACTCATCATTCGTCCCTTAAATTATCCATCAACATGACCGTAACTTCCACTCTATGAATCCATTACAAACCATATTTTCTTACACTACCCACTCACCACCACTTCACATCTTCATCTCTCCTCACAGTGCCTTCCCCTGCATCGCCTAATTCCCCAATACACCAACATTATACTACTTGTCACGAACAATATAAATGCATACAAATCACAAACAACTTAAATTCATCACAACAAATCGAATTTCAGCCTATAAAACTAACTAAATCACCTCGCGCTTCATCTTCCTCTTCGGTTACTGAAAACCCTAATCGATCTTCGAAACCCTGGCTGCTTCGAGCCACTGCCAAGCCGGCGTCAGGGCTCTGTGGCCATGGCTACGAGTATCGTCGAACGGTGCCCGATCAGGCATTGTGGCGAAGAGAGCAAATCCGATTGCGACCGTTTGGGGTATGAGAAATTCAGAACAATGCGAACTCTCGTGAAACCTAGGAAAGTGGTTGTCCAAGGTTTTAGGATGAATAATTTGGACAACTCTCGGGAGGAAAACATCCCGCTTGAACTACTAGCATAGTAGTTTCATGTGTATGGGCCATAATATTAACCGCATCTTAATAGATGTTACTCCGTAAGTGTCAATAATCCATGTTATTTGTAATATTAATCAATTTTATCAAAAATTTGCATCAACAATAAAATCGAAAATTTATGTTGATTTAAAATTTGATTGATCTAATGTCATAAAAGAAAATATACTTGTGAATATTCTATAACAGAAATTCTATGAAATAAAATTTTGTCAGGAATATTTTCTTTTAAATATCCACTACTCCATATTTACTTAATTTGATTGATAATAGAAAATCCACTAATATTTATGTAACACTAATAAAAAAAATTACTAAAATGTGGATCTCTCTCATCTAGCATTAGGTTTAACATTTCATTTTCATTATAAATATATAATACAAATATATGAATCTTTTTGGTTGGTATGTCACGTGTTCACTCCTTATTGGTCTATATATATCAACTTTCTATTGATTTATATATGTCACGTTTCTATTAATTGATTTCATGTTGAATTTACGTGTGATCATTAAAAAGATTCATCAGTACTAAACATATGAAGAGTTAAGCCAATCAAATTGAGTTTGTTTAATGAAGGTTTTCATTCATTATCATCTATTGAATTTCTCTCGTAAACTCAAGATAACACATTTATGCAGACTTATCCATCGTCTAGATTTCTTATTGGGTGATGATAAATGGCATACGTTGGCTGAGAAGAATTATACAGTCAATATTACTTAACCGTTTATTTGTGAGATAGACGACCAAGATTCAAAGAATTTTCGTTATTTTCGGGGTTCTTTTTTTTTTTTGGAAGGACCAATCCATTCGGAAAAAAGAACCCCGAAAGACTGTTGGTTTTTTTATACATCCGGCATTCTTTTTCCCGGATGGACTGGTCCTTCCGCGAAAAAGAATCCCGGATGGCATTTTTTTTTGTATATCCGGGATTCTTTTTATCGGATAGGGATGAGTTTGAATTTAATCCAGCTCCTCATTTTTCAAATGGACGGCTGGCTTTTGTTGGGTGGTTAAGGTTACGCAGACAACGTATGCCATTTATCATCATCCTTATTTATTATTGAGGGAAAAAAATTACATATAATCATAGTTATAGATTTTAATTGATATAGATATGTATGATCTTACTTATGATCATGAATGGCCTCGATTTTCATATACATCATTGGAATAGAAATAAAAGTAAAAACAAATTGACAGCATTTCAACCATTCGAAGTTACTAAAAGCCCTTCGTCATTTTCACCGTTCTGAAAAAATCATCGACCTCGATCCTTCCCAAAGTGAAACTGGCACCCCTTCATTTGTTAATATGAAGGGTTGATTCTAAAATAACATGTATTTATGAAGTAATACGCTAATTATAAAATTTACAGAATATTATCCAAACATACATCTTTTTCTATCATATTATCAAACCATACAACACAACAAAAGAATCCCCAACACATTCAACTTTCATCTCCCTTCTCAAACTTTCTTCGATCTTTATATCGCACCACCACCACCACCATCCGATCAACCCATCTACATCATCTTAAGCATACACCTCCCCACACCCGATCCTCCCACTTCACCCTCGACCCCGCACACTCTCCTCTTTCTTCCACCTCCGAATTTTTTCGCAAAAAAAATTAAATTCTTTTTAGTTATTTGATCAATTTTTGGGATTAGAGCAAATTTTCGGGAAATATGAAAATTGAGGATTCGTCGGCGTGATTGACGACAAATTGATGTAGAATCAAGTTTGGGTTTGTACCTTTGTAAAGCCCTAGAAAATTACGATCAAATAAATATAAAAATTATGATCAAATAATAGTTCGAAAATTAATAAATATAATGAAAATGTGTGTTTTCTCTTTTGTAATAAATTAAAAATAAGAAACGAATCTCGTTTCAAAGTTTTGAGATGTAACGTTACGTTCATAACTTTAAAATTTGTGACGAAGTTGGGATAACTTTTATCGCGGAAAAATTTAAAAATTATATGTTAATTAATAACATGATTTTTCGAGCGTGGTGGTAAAATTTGAGCGAAGACTGTGGGAGATATGAGATTAACTAGTCTTACGATTAAACGGAACGGGGATGTTTTTTTTTAATTACCCCACCAACTCCCTTTTCCCTCTCTTTTCCTCCCACTACACCCACTCCACCATCAAGCCCACTACGCCTAACTCTTCCACCATCAAGTCCACTACACTCACTACACTACCAAACCCATCACTTCTCCACCCAACATCAACACCAAGACTCCCTTACTCTCCTCTTCACTTCCCTCTCTTC
>JAOVYX010007759.1:0-35657 GCA_035668315.1 Drosera spatulata | reverse complement strand
ATATGCAAATGCATATGTTTCAGGCGGAAGAGCAAAGACATTGATGTTTGTTCAGGTAAATCCTGATGCAACATCATTTACGGAAACAGTAAGCACCTTGAAGTTTGCTGAACGGGTTGCTGGTGTTGAGCTCGGTGCTGCAAGGAGCAGCAAGGAAGGAAGAAATGTTCGGGAGTTAGTGGACCAGGTTTTTTTTTTTTCTGCGACATATCTTATTTCTTTTGAAAAGACTAAATGGACCGCATGGATTATAGTTTGCTTGTGAAGCACCTTGTGTAGAACGAACTGATATGACAAGCTGCTATGTTCCCAGGTAGCATCTCTCAAAGATGTGATAGCTAGAAAGGACGAGGAAATTGAGAGACTGCTGCTTAAAGATCCTAAAAGTATTTACTCTAGTATCAAGCGTACAAGCTCATTGAGGTATGGGTCCTTAACTTCACTGACAAACGCTGCTGGAGACCGTTCTCCAAGAAGCCCGAGTTTGCGTGGTGAGAAACGCTTTGTACTTCATCAGAAAGCATCTTCTGATCATGACATCAGATCAGAGCATAGTGATGCTGGTTCCGATGCTGGTTCCGAGCAACTCATTAGCAATCAGCAAAAAGGTGGCTTACGGTCATCTAGGTCCATGAATGACGTGAACGAACAGAAGGAGCCACAACGGCTATCCACTCTCACCCCAGTGGATGACTCAGCAGATGATGAAGATGCGGATAATGAGGAGAATATAAGTGAAATATCTGAAGGTGATACATCCATGGGAACAGAAACTGATGGAGTATCTGAACTCACTACGCTGTTCAAAGGCTCAGCCTCATCAAAGAAAGCAGTTGGTAGCCTTCAGAGGTCACTGTTACCATCATCTCTGACCTCGTCCATGCTCGTTTTGAATTCTTGACAAATCTGCATATTGCCTACTCCCTTTCTCATAATTATTTCTTAATCCCAAAAGTATTGAATTTCAGTAACTGAAATGTGTCAAAGGCAGACGCCTTTTATTCATACCATCATGGTGTAAAGGCCTTTGTTTGGTGATTTTTTAATCTTTTCTATTTGCAGGTCAAACTCAGTGAGCAAAGTTTCTCAGCGTTCTCGGATACCAGGGCAAACAACTTCTCCTCGCCTGTCACGAGTAAATACCACAAGATTGTCTACAGGTAACTATTACCACACACATCCTAGGTGATACATCAACAATTTAGCAAGTTTATTGCTGCAATGCTGTTAAATTGAGAATGACTGGACACATGGGTTAGTCTCAACGGAGCAGTCTCTAGTCTCTCACTTCGCTGTGTGAGACTGCACACAAAAGTACCTCTCCGCACTGGATCCAATTTTCGTTCGACTGAATTAAAGTAATAATAGGTGGATTGAAAAGGAGTATCTCACAATCAACGGGATGGAAAGTATTTAAGGAGAGTGCAGATCAGTTAACTTCATATTCAGCTGTGTGAAACAAGAGTTCAAAAAAACAATCTGCGGAACTGAAGCGTCCAATACAAGTTCAGTCTAGATATCTTTGATTTAGTTCAAGCTGATCAATACCTGTTGTTTTTCCCCTCAGGTATAAGAAAACCTGCAAGCGGAAACTCTTCTCCAGTTACACCTGCCAGGCGTTGACAGCAATTAGTTTTCGGTTAATTAGGATCTTTTCCGTGTGCTCTTGTACATACAGCTTCTACGTACAGATTCCACAGAATGCTTGGAGAATAGTAGATGGTTCTTGACGACTTGTATATTCTATAATCACTGCTGTGATGCGCCAAGATAGGAGTGTTCGTAGCGTGTTAGTGCCATTTTTCATGGCTCTTAAGTGCTAAAAATATCACATTACATCCTAGCAAGTACCATGTGTTGCTGTAAGTAGTTGTATAGTTGTTCAAACCCATTGGACTGAGCTGATCATTGTGTTGAACTCATATGATTCTCTCGATGTTTGTTATCAGTGAGTGTATTTCAAGTGAGCAAGCACATCAAAATTAACGCAAGGGAATGCAGCTCATTCGATTTTGGGTTAAAGCTGAGCACATCAGGTAATATAACCTCATAACTAGATGTTTATCGAGTCTAAACTCATGTATTTGAACAACGTTTCTAAAGTTGCCTCATCTATTACAACATGGTCAACTATCTCAATAAGAAAGGACTCTACAACCCGCCTCGTATACATCAAGTACATACATCCCAAGCATTAGAGATGCTTATTGGATTCTTTTGGGCATGTGAAACAATTATAAGGAAAAATACAAGAAAATGACCAACACCACCACCTGTCGACAGGACTCTAACCCGGTTGCTAATGAATCGCCCCCATCTCCTCGTGAGGAAGAAGTTACTTCATGGAAGAACAATCGTATTACTACTGGATTACAGATGATGGAAGACTTCCCGCTGCTTCTTGTATAGAGAAATACTGCACAAGGAATGACTCTGCACAACCGCAACCCAATGAAGCATATACAACATCAGCAACAAAAGAGAAGTTGATCTCTCAGCCCTTCACTCTGCCAGAACTATCGCGGCTGATGAGAGATGCGAAATTAATTGTCATCCTCATCTTCAGAATCACTGTCAAACTCCTCGTCGCTGTAATCCGCTCTTTCATCCTCACTCTGCAAGAGTAAGAGTCATTTTTATTTGCCTGTAATACATCAAACCTGCTTGGAGATCTAGTCGTCCTTTGCCGATCTCTTAGTAAGGTAACCAATCGCTATTATATAAAAACTCAAGTCCGACATTTATTCACGTGTGAAATGAGTTAAATGCCGAGACACAACAATCATCTGACTCAAGAAACATGGGTAGTACGAGGATCTTTCCACAGTGGGAACTGGGAAGAAGGCATATGATAGATCTTACTTCGTTTATTGTTCTGGAAACAGTGTCAAAATCATGCGAGCTCCATTTATCATTTTCTACATCTTTCGGATCACCCTGCAAAATACCAAATGACCACCAGATAATGTCATAGATTGAATAGGATAATAAACCGAGAATACTACCAGAATGTAGCAGATTCTATTGGCAGTATCAGAAGTCAATCTTATTGAGATTCAAACTTAAGAAACAAAAACACAAGGGGAAAAAAAGAAAAAGAAGAAAAAATATGCAGGACTTGAGGATTCAATGCTTGATGATGAAATTTCAAATACTTAAAAGGAACAAAGTTTTAGGCCGAGACTGTCTTATTCACCGCTTTGCAATGCAGATATGGGCTACCTGCGAACCCAAGGATCTTCTGGGAATCAAAACATGCATGCATCTGTGTCATTCATGGTTTTGTGTCTTCTAAACAAACAGAACCACCAGTAGATTTTAAAATTCACATTCAAGGAAAATTCATGAAGGTAATACAATACACATACTTACAATCACCAGCTTCAATTGCTCTATTTGTTGCTCCAATTCAAATATGTGCTGGGTGAGAGCCTGCACACATAAAATGTTGTACCCAATTAGAATACCTCCAATTTCCACCAAGAACATCGAACTGCTATAACTAATTTAGACACATCTCCTACCTCATGGCGCTGCAGGGCAATCACACGTTTTAAAGCTTTCTGCTTTGTTAGCATGTTTCGGGGCCTGATGCTGATTGGTCTGCTATAGTTCTTTCCACGATAATAAATAAGAGCATAACCGTTAGGTATTCTAACAATCGCCACCAGAATACCCCCGCTCTCATATTCGAGCAATCTTGCTGTTTCCTTCACGAAACCAAGAGTTGTTTGTTTGGTGATCAGCTTAACAAGTTCCCTGTGCTTCCAGTGTAGATGCATATTCTCGATAACACCATCGAAGATACCACGCACCCCTGAACATAAAAAATTATCTCCTTATGAATTCAGAAACCCTCAAGTTTGCATTTTTGGTGTAAAATGAAAGATAACTAGCCATGGGATGGATTTAACAACCTAATATGGAAAGAAAACAACTTACCAAGAGGTAGGAACGCCTTCATACCCAAGCCAACCTTGCGGAACATAATTCTTTCCTCATTTGCGATCATCTCTTGATCATCAGGTGGACCAGCAGGCATCGTTGATGCTTCTATTTTAGCTAATAGCGTCTCTGCTCGATGCTTCTTTGCCTGGGCCTGGTCATGTAAAGGAAATAAAAATCAACAAAACAGAAAAACCGGTTCCTTCAACCTGGGGAGAACTTCCAAGTCATAAGTGCTTACAAGAGCTAACTTATGCTCAATTTGGTTGACTTGTCGTAGTGCCTTAGCCCTGGAGGCGGAAGCAATCGTCTTCTCCCTTTCTTCATTGAATATTTCTCTTCCCCAAGTTGCTTGTGCCTCATAGAACTCAGCCAAAGTACCAACTACGCAGGCCTGTTCTTCCCCGGAGGCATTTCCTTGACAGTTCTATTTCGCACTTGCTCTTCGGCATCTTGCATACTCATAGTGAGCTCCTGTCTTTCAGCCAAAGCATTGGCCACACTCATAGGAACAAAGTCTTTCCCGCGATAAATCGTAATGAAGTACTTGTTCCTCATCAACAAAACACCTCCAGTTAATCTTTGCAAGAGAACTACCTTAGTTTCTGCAACAATACAAGAGTTATTTCTGAGAGGACAGTGGCTATGGAATATAAAATAAACTTGAAAACAACAGATTTCAAAGTAGGGCCAATGTACTTTAGCTGCCCAATCAAAAATAATAGAACCCCAAATCTTCTCCTGGACATGATATTGGAACAATAGGCATCAAGATCTATTGGAGAAGCACACAATGATCCAAGGAATTTTTCCAAATAAATTAGAAATTCATGACCCCGACCGGACTTAGGGTAACTTACTTTTGTTCTCCCGACTGCATTACATTATTCAAGTGCCCATGCTTATTTAAAGTAACAAAATCACTACAAAGAAGAGGAAGAATGCCCTTGAACAACAATTATACAACAAACCTTTAATTCCTCGGACATCAGTTTGTTGTTGGTGTTTTGAACCCCTTGTTTGACAGCAATTTTTACTACCAAACTTTTCTCCCAAAGTATGGCAGCTGCGAGACCCTGATGGTGTCTGTTCCTCCCTTCATGATTCAAATAAATTTTTAGGAGGTACGAATGAAACGAAATAAAATTAGAACAGATGATGGAGAGCAGTACACTACCAAGAGCAAAATGACAAGGAAGAGACTTTGTCAGTTTCCGTAGAGTGGTTAACTCCTTATCAGTCACTTCTGCTCAAGGAAGAGTTATCCACATCTGAACCAGAGGAATCCCTGTTATTAGTTGCAGAGCTCTCTGTAGCAGATACATCTGCGACAAAAGGGACATTGCTGCCTCCATCACCATGCTGTAGTCTAGATGGTGGCCCTTTGTAGTTGCTCCCTCGATAAACCGCCATGACACTTCCAGATCTATATACAACTAATCCACCTGTTCCCCGCTGTGCACCCAAAGAGCAGAACAACTAGTAAGGTTTTTCAATCGAAATTTATTTTATAGTAGTATCAAAATTGTAGAAAATAAGAAACGGTCACAGAACAAAAAAGAAACATTCTGAAACATCCTGAGCATGGTGCAAAAAGTACTACTCTAACAAATCACGATACGATATCCAAAGGCCGCATCATACAGAACCTAGTAATTCACCAACCTCGACGATCTCATGAGCGGTCTTCATATCATGCGTCAGCGCCTCATGAAACTTCAACCTGACGAGCTCCTCAGACCTCCACTGCTTATGTATCTTCTCCACCACTTCCCTCGTCACCCCAGCTTTGGCCACATTGATCTTATCCTTCAACGCCATCCCTTCCTTCCTCAACCTCCTCAGCTCCTCCTCCTCTATCGTCAGCTCCGCCAACGTCGGCGCCTTCACCTTCACCTTCCCCGTCTTCCCATCCCTCCCCATTCTCCTCTCCTCTCCCCTCTCCCATGGCAACAACCTCTTCCCCTTCCCTTCCGCCTCCTCAACCAGCATCGTGTCTGGCCGAATCCAATCCCTCTCCAACAAATCCCCAAACACCACCTCCTCATCTTCCTCGTCGTCCTCAGATCCTAACCCTAGATTCCTCAATTGATTCACAATCCGATCAATCGCGCTCCCTCCACTCATCCCCACCTTCTCTTGCTTCTCCTCCTCGACAACAAGGCCCATACTCGCCCGGTGCGGTCTCGAATCGGAGGGTTGGAGCGGGGACCACTTGTTGATCCAAGGAGCATTGGCCGCGGATGATGATGATGAGGGTTTAGGAGAAGGTAGGCGGTGTTGTTGGTGTTGTTTAGGGTTAGGGTTTGGGGGTTTGTGGCGGGTGGTGGAAGCGGAGGCGAGGGAAGATGTGGAGACAGAGCGAGGGGGTAGAGTAGGGGGGAGTTGAACAGGAAGGTGCGGTGACGGAGTGGGAGGGAAATGTCGGGGAGTTTCGACATGATTTGGATCAAAAGCTGCATTGTCGGTGGAGGACGGCGGCGGAGGCGGCGGCGTGGTGGTGGTGAGGTTGCATTGTGTGGGAGAAGAATGAAGAAGATGAAGGGAAGATGCAGGAGGGAGAGAGGAGGCGGGAGCAGAGGAAAAAGGATAAGTGGATAGTGTTCCGTTGTTTCCGTCCTGCTGCGGCCTTAAGTCGAGGATGACAAATGAGCTAGTGTATCATACATGGGTGCAAGGTTGGTGTTATTTAAATCATTTTAAAATATATATTTTTAAAAAAAGTTATAAAAAAATTTTAACATAAAAAAATTAATTTCTTTTTACGATAACATTTTTTGTCTCTATTCTTTATTACGTGGTCATTTGTTGATCATGATAGTTGAGCACACATAAGGATCCTCTCATGGATGACAAATCTCTTAAGAAAACAAGTCACAAGAATGAATCAAGCACAAAAACAACAACATATCCAAGCTAAAAACAAAATCACGCCCAGCAGACCACGAAGGAGTCTCCTGAAGAAGATCTTTGGCTACAACAAGACATCAAACACCAACAACAGTTGAAATTAGCCCTTAGCGTGCTGGAACATGCCTGAATCCGTCGGAGGAGAGGATTAACCTGTGTTGATAACCAACATATCCAAATTGGATGCACAACAGAGATCAAACCAGGCGCACATTGACTCCAGGTACAAATCACCGGACAAAAACACATCGCAAACAAAAGAGCACAAATAATGAACGGACAAATTAGCTGCTATTGCAGCTTCTACGATAGTGAACTGTGGACAAGCCCTCTATGTTAGAAATGGAGGTTAGAATGAAGATTCGGGTCATACTAGCAAATAATGAGATAGAAGAGGAGGCCAATGCAATATATATTGCAGCAAATAACCAAAGGAAGACATGGTACCGAATAAAAATTCTCTGCTACTATGTTCCAAGACGCCATCAACCTAAAGCAAGAATGATAAGCCATTCCAAAGAAATTCAAACAATCACAGATCATATCTCATCGTGACGCTGTGACTCTGAAACAAGTGAGAACAAGAAAAGGTGACATCTGACCGAAACATCCCAAGTTTCCTTGATCTGGAAAAATAAAAATAAAAATCAACAAGTGTATTGCAGAACCGACACAGAGAAGAAAGTGTGCTCATTCCACAATCCCCATACCTGTGAATTTCAGGCAGCCCACAGCTGTGTCCTTGAAAACAACAGAACAACAAGCAACAAGAGAGTAGCCTTAAAGATCGATACCACAATCTACTCGTTGTAGCACATCAAGCACAGTTCTGGTGGAGGTAAACAAAATATGCAAACGACCAAGCTATTCCGTTGGAGGCATCATATGGGTACGGCATCCTTCCCGATAAGCTCCACAAATGAAGAATGAACACTGGAAGTAATAGGTGATTGATACAAATACTCTTCACTCACCCGATTCATGTCACACGACTAGACAAAAATGAAGACAGAGTATACTGTGCATTGGTAGAAAGCTGATCGTGCTTCAATACTGATCGTGCAAAGATTTCTCATCCCGAGCTTCATACTTAATCCATCAAACGCTGGCATTTTGGTTGGTAACAATAAATCTTATGCTGGCTTTTTGTTAAACATCCATCAGCATCATTCCAGACTTCGAACAAAAGTAAGACAATCACAATACTCAAATCAGTCAAAACACTTCACATGTACAACATCCTGGAGCGTAATGTCCTATTGATGCACCACAGGTGTGTTCTTGATCTACCGGGGGAAATAACATCTCGGCAAACCCACGAAAGTCTATGCAATGTAAATTCACATATGCGCAAGGCCTAATCAATAATCATAGCTATGTGTCAGGTCTACACAATAAAGCTTATGACTCAATTATATGATCGCAAGGCCTAATCACAATTATAAATCAGGTCTACAGACTACAGAGTAAAGCTTATGAACCAACTAAATTATAGCATCGCATAAACAGCTTAACACAGCGAACTTTTGTGCCGATGACATAACTGGGATATAACGATAGAATGAACTCAAAAACAAACAATGAACATTGGAAACAATAACAGCTACAATCAGAGAAAGGTTGAGATCCAAATCAAAACAACAATCGATGCCAATTCAACAAGCAATGATTATCGAAAAAGATTTATAACTATAAGCATCACAAACATGTGAAAAGAAAACTATTTCAATCAGTGCATAAACCATGTCACCCTACAGAAGCCTCTCAAATCTACATAATTTACCAAACAGAACAAGTAAATGGCAAGATTTGAGACATAGTTATGACCTAAAAGCAGAAGCAGGTGTGGTTAAAGATGTTTACTTTTCATTCAGAAAATCAAACCTGAAAACTGCATCTCCTAACACGAAGCATATAAATTCTAATCAGAGTGTTATGCACATCACAGGTTTCTTAATCTACCCATGCATGATAGAATGCAATATTCAGATTTCGCCTACAAGTTCTCATTCCACAAAGCTATGAACATTGCATGAGCTAATCTCCTGAGAAGAAAAGGTCACTGAAGAAAAAAAAAACATCATTGGTAAGTGACCTCATCATGATGCACCTGAAAGTAAGATCACATGACATGACGAAAAACAAATAACAGAACACACCATGCATAGCCTGAAAAATTCACCTTCAGTTCAAATCGTCAAGACCTAATGGGGATAAAATCAAACACTGAAACCTTATGATTTTTGTCGAAGGCAAGATTACAAATAATCATATTTGAACATCCATTGGCCTCATTCTCAAATTCTAACACGAGTCGCAACCATTAATCTACAACGAACTCACTGCTTATCCTCGTATATTTTACGACCCATCAACATCAACATCATAGACCGGAGTCCATCGCCATTAACAATCATAGTACCGTACTAAATTACTACTACTACAGTAGCAACAGGATGACAAGGACATGAATTCACTGTAAGAACACACGCCAAAAGGAGATTAAATCATAGAAGTACTGCCTGTCGAAGGTGATTTTAATTACAAGGCACAACAGCACAATTGTCAGTACAGCAGGCGATCCGCCTCCCCCGTTACAAATACACAATAAAAGGCATAAAACGACAATCAAGAAATGCCTGCAAACGATTAGAACTACCAGCAATGCCTACAGAACTTTCAGCAGAAAGCAGTCAAGAAATACAGAGCAAAAGTTCAAGATTTCAGGCAAGCAATCCTATTGACAACACACAACAAAAGTTTCTGGTAAAAAAATCTCAAACAAGAATATATTGAGACCAGAATGATACAACCAACCCGAATAATTTTTCAGGAGAACAGATCGGATGATACAAGCATTGCTCAAAGGAGTGACCCTAAACACATCTCAAGCACAAACGAAAGGGAGAAATCTCGGTCAAAGGCTTGGAGAACGAATCGGATGATACAAGCATTGCCCAAACGAGTATAACTAAAAGCATCACAAGCATAAACAGAAGGGAGAAATCTCAGTCAAAAGGCAGCCATCACCACCTAAAGCCTACAACTAATCCTGATCAAACCTTCACCTAAGCATCAACCCTAAATTCAACCATACGAAGCATCAATATCAAATATAACTTAAAAAGAAGAAAAGAAAAGAATGCATCACCAAATCTTTTCAAGGAACAATTCGACCTAGATTGAGGACAATATGCTTAAAAATAAATATCCATTTTCCCTGTGTATGCTATGCTGTCTGAGATTTCTCAAATTCTCTGTGATATTATATAATCCTGTTATACTGCTGGCAATAAGAACTCACATCATAGGAAATTCTACCAACAGTAGATATAGTTTCAACTTGGTACAAACCCCGGAATGTCTCAGCGTCAAGAAGGATTGCATCACTAACTGCATTCGTTAATGATATCATTAGAAATGTGTCACAATGGTTTATAATCACAACTCCAAAGATACTCAGTAGAAGAAACACATACAGCCCATCAACATGATTGTGTTTCAACTGCTAGAGCTAACAGGATCAGAATAATGACGATAAGACAACTCACCATCCAACTTGGCGTTTGCGACATCAGTGGCCTCAACACGTGTAGGTCTAAGATTGTCACGCTGTCAACAACACGGGTGACCACTGCAGGCTTCCCAGCCATATTACACTGGTATAAAGCAGCCTTTTGGAACAAGAACACCTAATACGAAGCCACATCCACAATGATCACCAGGGAGAGCGAGATATACTAGAGCAAATGGTTATTAAAGTATAGCACAAAAATATCACGAGTCTTCAATGATATCTGGCCAAAGTTATGAATTTAAAGCAAGAGATGTGACTGAAGCTAGATGCCATCTTCCTTCATTGGTTGTTTTCTCTCTTTTTTTCCCTATTTTTTTCTTATAAAAATACTGATAGTGGAGACATTGTCAAGATAGTTCAGGCTCTGACAATGGTACATGCAAATACTAGAAAGCTAATAAACCAAACCTTCTCAGGAGGGGCATCAATACCCACGTTGCCAGGGGAGAGAATAATTCCATCTGCCTCTTGCAGAATCTCATCAAAATGGGTCAAACCCTGGAAATTCAGAAAAAACGTGGCATCGGTCAGAGTTCTGTGCATTATCAAGAATTCGCAAGCTGATTTTCTAACAAGTGAAAGGGGAAACCTGAGGCAACAAAATTTCAGGAGGTGTGTTCATGCTCGACCCAGGATAACTATCAAGATAAACTTCCAAGCTATCATCTTAATCGTCATCTATAGGATACTACCATACTCATCAGGATAAACTTCATGAGTCTGAACCAAAGGTTTAAAAATTTTACGACCTGCAAGAATGAAGACAAGAAAGACAACATAAGCAAATTATTTGGTTTAATGAATGATCCATACCTGACCTCAATATTCTCAATCTTGGCCAATATATGAGTTTGAGAGAGCTCATCCAACTTGGATAGAAAAGCACGTGCCTGTAAATTGAAAAGGCATCCACCAAACAGATATGGAGAAGTCAAAAGTAGCTTACCCTTGAAGGCAAAGAAATATGATATTAAACAACCATAAAAACCCAATACGCAATCAGAAATTCCCTTACTTGGCGAGTGTCTTCTACATGTCCTGTATAAGAAAGGGAGAGGAAGTCAGATTTTGTTCTGAACACTCCAAGTGCTAATAGCCTGCCAAAAATCACAGAATGGCAGAGAGAGCATTTCTAAATGTAAACTTCGTCGTGAAGAAAGAGCGCAGGTGACAGTCCGCACAGTACATCAGAATAATGCAACCAGACACAACTTGTGAAAACATGGCATCAATGTTCAAAGCTTAGAATGACAAGGGGAAAACTTCTAAGAAAGATTTTCCTGCTAGTGCCCTAGAGTGGAATTCATGTTCAGAAATTTCTTTTGAATAGTCTAATGGATAGAACAACAAAATCTCAATCTAAGTTTTAGAAAATAAGATGCGCTATGTTGTAGAGAGATTTACCTATTTGCCTTTTTGGGAGGGGGTAGGCAAGTCAATATGAACTTGAGAGTTGAGAGGCGTGTAAAGTGAATAATGTCCCCGTCCAATTTGGCAGTGTTTTTAACAACACAAACCACCTCATCTCCACTTCCCTCAGACACCTGCCCAGACAAACCAAAAAACTGTTAAGATGAGATCATTTCTGTGATCTTCAAACCCCTGTTGAGATTGCAATTAAGATTTTCCTCTCCCATGACTGAAATTCAGGGGACCACCCCTAATCGTTGTGAGAAGACGAAGATCATTTTCAAATTAGAATGCCGATACTATTGTTGCTGCCTCTACACTTTCCATTGCGGCGATAAGTTTCACCCCAGGTCGTGAGGAGAAGAAGTTGCATCCAAATGAGAATATTTGCTGCAAAAATCAATCCCAATGATGATTACAGGGTTTCACCCAGTCACTTCCAACAGGAGATTGCATCGAAATGATTCGATGCAATATTTGTTTCCAATAACAAAACAGGGAATCACCCCCATTCGTTGGGAAAGCATGAACACCATACTCAGAATGAGATAATCAATATAATCTCTTAAATCCTCAGTAGCCGCAAAAAGGGTTACAACCCTGTGATCTTCAATTCCCATGGCAGCAATAGGGATGAAGAAGATCAAGATTTCAACTACCATCTTCATCTCCCATGAAGATACAAGGGAATCAACCCCAATCATTATGAGAAGACGAAGAGTGCCTTTGAAATCGAATATCGGTACTATTGGTGTTGCCTTCTTCAATCCCCATGGCAACATTAGGGTTTCACCCTTTGTCGCATGGAGAAGAAGAAGACCAGTTCAGAAACAGGTTCTCGTCGAAAAATTTCTCTCTCCCCAACCGGCCTTAGGGTTTACTCCATGCAGCATGAGGTTTACTCCCCTGGTCTCGAGAACTCTCGATCCCTATCTCAGATCCTCGATACCAGGGTTTCATCCCACGCGCCAGATCTAAGAAGATGAATCCCACAATTGAACTCGAAAGTCGTCGTCGATCATCGACTCGCAAAGCGGCATCGGGAATCACCCCGGTGGCTTGCGATCCGAGGCCCACCGCGACGACTTCTGTCGAATCGAAGTCGATTCGTCACCTCAATCTTCCGTTTCCCTCGGAGTTACATCGTCGATTCCCGACGGTCTTCGATTCGCATAGCCGATCCCGTTCGCTGCCGCGATCTCAGATCCGACTCTCGAAATCGAGAACGATCGTGGGTGTGACGATGGATTTCGCAAGGCGGCGTTGGGGAAACACCCCCGGTGTTGTTGTTGAAATCTCCGATCAACCACCACGGCGGCGACGGCGCTGGGAATCACCCCAGTCCGCTCCGCTCCGACTCGTATTTGTGTCGAGGGTTCTGTGGTCTTTTAGAGAGATCAGAAACACGGAGAGTCGGTGTAACGGTTAGTTCCTGTTAATCACATGTTGACCACGTCAAAACTGGTTTCAGTTAGTTTGAACCCTGTGATGAATCTTTTATTTCCGGCGAAAAATGCATTAACTTTTATATTTTATTTTTTTTAATTTTGAAAATAGACACGAAGATTTTTTTGTTAAAAGAATATCCGGATCATATGCCAAAAAAAAATATATACTTTAGGGGTTATATGAAAAAAAAAAGAAAAAAATCAAGATTTTTTTAAAGTTAAAGAGATTAAGTGATTATTTTCAAAATTGAGGAGTACAGAGCACAAAAGGTTGGAAGTTCAAAAAATTAAATACTATTTTCCTTTTATTTTCATCAATAGAAGAGAAGGAAAGAATAATTTTATAACGTCTATTGTTGTTGTTTTGAAAACAACTGACGATATTGTCTCAATGATAATGCCAACGGTTCATATAGGACGGGAACATATCTTAAATTTTTCAAAAAATTATTCTAAAATATATCTTTTATAAAATATTTTCTCCGCACATAAAATTTATTCGATCTCTCCATATCTCACCACCTCCACCACACCACCACACCAAATCAGATCGAAAAATCCAAAGAACCAACACAAGTATCAAAACATCTCATTCTC
The DNA here is from genome assembly GCA_035668315.1 of Drosera spatulata. Classification (NCBI taxonomy): domain Eukaryota; kingdom Viridiplantae; phylum Streptophyta; class Magnoliopsida; order Caryophyllales; family Droseraceae; genus Drosera; species Drosera spatulata. The sequence continues at coordinate 21,770 of JAOVYX010007759.1, read as the reverse complement.
CAAGCATCATCATCACATCATACCAAGCTTAATCTTGAACTCCTCGAATTCGTCATCATCTTCGAACAGATCCAACTTCACTTTCTCAGTTGTCGTTATCGTCGCCGTCGATGTTTCTTATTTGGGTTTCTTAATCTCGTTCGTCGGCGTCACCATTCTCAGGTTTTGATGTAAAAGAATCACCTGCAAACAAGTAAGACAAGAAATCGTAATCAAACAAAGATGATGAAAGTGGATTAGGGAGCATTGAGTAGAGAAAACCCTAATCCTATCTGACACTGTTTTCATCAAACAGAGATTATGAAATCGAAATAAAAAAAGCAAGACAAGATATCGTGAGACAGACTGTTTCAATCCTTCTGACACACTGTTTGAAATAGCGTGACTTCACAATTTCAAACAGTGTGTCTTTGTTATTTATAAACAATGAGTCAGTTCTGCAAAATAGGATGCCTGTTTTATGTCTCATCGTTCTCCATTACTCAAAATCCACCGAATCTTGAGATCGAATCTCGTTGATCGCACTCTATTTTTTTCCTGATTTGATGCCATTGTCGAACACTATCAGATCTAAGAGATTGTGAGCACATATGTTAGTGTTGTAGGAGTTTTAGTGATGATGCTTTTAATTTGATGAGTGATTTGGTTAGAGTTTTGTAGAGAGAAATCCTAATGGAGGAGTAGGGGGAGAAATCATCGGCGACAGTGAAGTGGTGATAACTTGAAATTATAGTTTACGAGAATTATAATGGAAGGGAATTATTTTTCGGCTCGTATGGGTGGGGTATATTATTTATTTATTTTTATAGTTTTTGGAAAATTACCTTATAAACTTACGTAACATATATAGAATTAAAGTATACAATTTAAACTTCTTTTAAAAAAATATATATAATTTAAACTATTATTAACATTTTACAAAAATTTTATGACAAATAATGTTTAATTGTCCCAAGATACAAGTCAATGTTTGATTTTTAAACTATTGCCTATGATATGAGACAAAGAGAATATTAGAGCAAGTCTAGTGGAGAAGGCATATGGATTGTCAAATCCATATTATGGCTATTGTTCATCTTTTTTGTACTCCAATACACAAGATTTGTATAGCTAAAATCTAACTTTGTCTATTTTCATTGTCAAATTTAACAATGAAAATAACAATGATAAATATCCAAATCAGCACCTTTTTAGCTGGAAGTAAAAAAAAAATTGTTGGCCCCAATTGAACGACCTACATGAACATCAAAGCCAAAAATTGACATTAACCCATTGGATAGTCAAAACTAACTTTAAAAAATTTTATACTATTTATTATCAAATTATAATTATCTATTGACAAAAATACCTATTTTCCTTGGACTTGCTCTTACATAAACCAATTATTTGATCATTGATAGCTAGGTTCATGGTATCCAAAGTGAACAGCTTTGTTGAGTTGAGTGGAAAAATACGTTCAATAACCTGCAGAACTTGAAAACCATTTAAACACAACACTTTGTATTTTTTTTATTTTTTATTTGGATCAAAACACTTTGTAGACTTTAGTCTAAAAGAACCACATTTTACACATCTGAGTTGTGAGCTATTCGCACAAATTAATACCATTAGTTTGGACTACAAAGAGACATATCAAAGTAAAATACAACCTAAAGCATCAAGGGCGAACTACCAGGGAGAAAAACAACAATCTCCACCACGTTATCAGTTATGCGACAAAAGATTAATACACGACAACGTTGGTCGGGCCACTGCAACATAACAGGACTCTAAAGCCTGCAGTATAGCCCTTGGTTCGATGGTTGACAAACCGATAGGTTGACACTTGATGTTCCTATCAACTGGAGATGGCAACAAGTTAGAAGATCAGCACTGTGTTGCTTCTTGGCTAGCGTATCCGGATGAGGGCAGGAAGCCTCAATTGTTCGCATCCAAATACAAAAGTGAACACCAGCATAAAATGAAACCAATCACCGGATTTAATTTTGACGGTCAGGGCTTCATTGACGAAGCATCTGCTGCAACTGAAGCACTTGATTTCTTTGCTCCAGAGGCAAAAGATTGATCTGCTCCTGCGTCAGGCTCATAACTTGCTGAAGCAGCACCTGTTCCATCTCTGGCGTCAACTGAATTACCCACCACACCAAACAGAGATTCAGCTATAACCATAATCATAATCGAACGTAAAAAAATATTGAAAGTGAGGGGGATGGCAGGAAATGTTACTGGTGGTGGGCGAGGAGGCTGATTGCTAACACCAGCCGGAGGACGACCAAACTGTGGTGGTCCTGGAAGCTGCGATGCATTGAAAATTTCTGGCAGCCCTGGCGCCCAACTTTGCCCTCTTTCCACTTGCATAGAAACAGCACTTTGCATATTAAAGTCTGGGCCTAAATGTGCTCCGCCTCCCTGTAAAACCAAGCACTTTGGATATTAGGAACCAAACTACAGCATCCAAAGTTATTAATCCAATTTTGGAGTTGGTGAAAACATAGTTGCACCTAAGTGACCCAATAAACATAATAGTCTGAAGCAGAGAAGGGGAAAAAAAAAAACTAAGTTTGATACAGTGTACGGAGTTCATATTAAGAAACTTAAACATGGTTCCTTTTGACACATGTAAACCTTGAAAATCAAAGAAGCTTTCAGTCTGTTGAAAAACAATTTTGTCATAGCACATAGTGACATAGCATAACAGCTGCAGGATTAAGATGAAAATGTAGTGTATACATTACCTGGTATAGTGACTGTTGAGGCAGCTGGCTTGGAAGTGGTTGCTGGCCTTGAAGAAATGAAGGTCCTGGAGGACCTGGCGGTTTCATGCCTGACTGAATAACGATAAAACAGAACATTAATTTCCAACCATATCGTCAACTAGAGATATAAACCAAATATCATCCAGATTACATGATAAGAGGGTTGTGAGTGATGTGACTGAGGCATATTTTGGTGCTGAAAGTTCACAATTGGCCCCATTTGCGGCTGCAGCAGATGAGATGGCACCATTTGCGGTCTAGACTGTGGAGCCATTGGAAGCTGTAATGGAATGTGTCCAACATTGGATGTAGCTGTTTGCAACGGACGCTGCAAATGTGCAGACATGGGAGGTAGAGGTGGTTGATGGACAGAGGCTTGGGGCGCAGAATGAAGCAATGCTGAGGGCATGTTAGAAGCTGGAAAAGATTGTTGGGGAAGTGACATGATGGTCGTTTGAGAACTCAAATCCCCTCGAGGAAGTTGAATTGATTGAGAAGGTGTAGGCTGAGGAACTGGAGCAGGGGGAAATCCTTGAGCAGATTGATTTTGCAGTGGCTTATTCAAAGGAATTTGGGACTGAGATACGGTGGTCTGCTCATAAAGACCCACTTGGCTTGGCAATGATGGAGCCATAGTTACGTTTGCTGGCTGCACTGTCTGGGTGGACTGCTGCGGTTGTTGTGCCGCTTGAGGCAGAATGTTTGGAATCTGCAAGGGAAAGACACCATGGTGAAAAAATATTGCAATTACAATCTAAAGGAACCAACCTTGGAATCCCAAGATGAAGCATACCGTTCGTGGAGCTTGAACCATTCCAAGCATGATTTGAGCCTAAAGCAAGAGAAAACAAGGATAATTGATAGCACTTAAAAAATAAGGAAGAGTAGATCTGAGATGTAATTCTTGGCGAAGCAAGACAATAACCTAGAGTCCTAGAATATCTATTGCAATTTAAAATAACAAGGAAAAGGGTCAGCAGCAGTAGTCAGGATTACAATTAAGGGTCCAAAGCACGCAGTGCCTTCTCCTTCCGTTGCCCTCTCTCATTTACTACATCTCATACACTGCGCAATGTTGGCAGAAACTAGCTAATCATTCTACTCTTCACTTTCTTCTGTATAGGGCTCCAAGGCAAACCCTTGGATCGTTGAATACTGGAGGCTTAAATTGCATTAGGGATAATAGACATGTATCAGATCAACTAGGAAGATGCAAAGTGAGTGACGATTACGGAGTATATGCTACTCATTAGTCATTACTTACATAATTCTCCAACAACAAACATAATACATCAAATTTGCATATAAAAAGTGACAATGTCAGCTCTATTGGTTATGGTCGATTCACTCTGATTGGTTGCTTCAGTGTAGATAATCCTTCACAGTCAAGTGCTCGGTCTCGGACCATTGCTGAATGAATAACTCGGCCGCTTACTACAATAACTATCAATCCCGAATCACTTGGCCTCAGACACTCTCCAAAGGATACAACTAAGCTACACATCGCCCACAAATCCACTCATAACACAATACCGCCCGAGCTCAAAATTATACCAACCATTCCATCCCCATATTAGTTTTGTCCTGATTTCTTGAAAAATTACACCGAAGCGATTCGTATGGATGTGATGAGCAGCAATTCATTTTCAAATCCACAAAATCTCAGGATGGAAAAATACACAAACACAACAATAATATAAAAAAAAGAGCAAACCCTAAATCGATTAAACCTGAAACAACGCGCGGGTCAAGAGCGGATTCTGGACAAGAATCTGCCTCGCTTGCTCTTGGTTCTGCTCGATCAATGCCTGAATCAAAACCAGTGCGTCAAAAAGCAATGAATCGAAATCGAAGCAAAACCCTATTGCTCTGTCAATTGGAAAAGATTGGGGTTTAGGGTGTGAGAGTAAAGGGGAGATGAGATTAGGTACCTTCATCTGCAACATGATTTCGTAGAGTTGAGACTTCGACATGCCGGTGAGGTTCGACGCCAAGCTGTCGCCGGAAATCTCCTTCGTCGCCATTGTCGTCGTCGTCGCCGGCGATGAAAACAAAGACCGCCGGGATCTATCAGTCTAGGTATCTTTGTATTTCCTGAAAATGAGTTGCAATTAAACCAAATTTAATCGAACTCAAAAAAAAAAAAAAAAAACAAAACAAAACAAAACAAAAACCTAACATACATTTTTACATTAATAATCACAAAAATACACACACGTAAAAATATTTGTATAAATATATAATTTTTCATAACGCATGACTCTTTCCTCTTGTTTTGTTACATTATGCGGATCCTTTCTTATAATCCCCCTCGTCATTTTTCTCATTGAAGCTTTATTTCTATTGCATTGGCATTAACGATCATTGATATCATCTTCGGATCGCATTTTTTTTTATGGAGAACAAGACGATTTTGATTTGTAAGTTTGGTGTGATTTCGAAATCGTTCGTTTGTTATTCAAATTTCGGTTTTGAAGATTTTGTTGATAAGATACGAGATCGTTTTCAAATCGCATCCGGGCATAAATTGAATTTGTATTATTTGATCCCGAAACATGATCGATACTTATTGAGGGATTAGGATGACTTCACGACGTTTTATGTGTCGAAATGTTTTGGTTTAAGCACAATTATCGAGTGTAATAACAATGTGTTAGAGATTGATGATTATAATCTTTTTTCTGATCGTGATGATCAGTCAAACAGAACGGTAGTTTTATGAAACAGAGCGATAGACCAATTACTTTGTTTCGTTGAATCAAACAGAGCACCAATTACTGTGCTTCGTTTGTTGGAATCCTCCGTTATTAGTACTCAATGTTTTGTTAATCAGGATGTATTAAATAATATTTTTTGTCAATATTGTGCCTGAATCATTGCTTCGATTAGAAGGCGATACTTCGAGCAATATGCAACAAACATTATGTTCTTCGCATTGGTCTAATCTTATTCATAATGTAGGCCGGGCTTTCTATGGTGGTGTACAACATTTTAGAAAATCTCTTGCACTATATACGACTGAGTTTGGATTTCAATATATTATAAAGAGGAATGAGAAGGAGAGAGTTTATAAGGTTTGTGTGTTCAAAGAGAATGGTTGCGAATGGTTCTTTCAGGTTTTACTGTGTGCATACAATAAATGCTTTTATATCAAGAAGCTGAATAACACACAGTGCAATTTTTTTTCCTGAGCAATCTGTGAATACTATAAAGATACAATGGATTACCGAGACTACTACAGAAATGGTACGTCGTGATCCTCATGTTGGCAGCAGCCATGTGAGCAATCATTTTTGATCCAATTATGGATTGGATTTATCATATAAGAAATCGTAGAGAGTCCTTCGAAAGGCAAAGACGATTGTTGGTGGAGATTGTGCCAAGACGTTTGCAAAACTAAAGCCATATGTTGAAGTTTTGGCAAGAACTAATCCTGAAAGTCGTATTACACTGGATGCTGATAACAGTACAAATCGTTTTTCTAGGCTCTTTGTTTCTTTCAATGTTTCTATCATTGGATTCAATCATTGTAAACCATTGTTTTTTCTCGACGGCACGTTCCTAAATGTTTGATTTCAATTGGGTCATATTAGGAGCAACGAAGAAGGATGCTAATAAGGGTATGTTTTTCCTTGAAAAAAAATCATGGATACTGTAATTTTAATATATGCGTTCTGTTTGTTTATTATTCCCCTTTTTGACTGTATTTTTTTTTATAAAAAAAACATGACTTTTTCCTTTGGAATTTGCTGTGGTTGATAAGGAGACATATTCTAGTTGACGTTGGTTCCTTTCAGAGCTTCAACAAGTTATGGTAAACAGGAAAGGATGTCAATATCGATGTCAATGTCAATGGCCGCGATATCTAAGGGGCTTTGCTAGAGAGGTTCAAATGGGGATCGTTATCGATATCGAGGACGTCGTCGTCCTCGTTGACTTCGGCTTTTGTGATCAGGGAGGACGAGAAGATAATGGGGCTGTCATCGAGGAATTCCGAGAGAAGTTGATGGAGTGGAAAGGATATTGTGGGTATCTTTAATAAATTGGGATCTCTTAGAAATGAAAAGTATTTGGTGGTGCCTCCTTGGAATAAAATCTTCCAAGTGGCACTCACCAGGATTTAACACTTTAATAATTATGTATAAATCAATAAAGAGTTGATATGTTTAAACCAATAAGATATTGACATGTGTATAGTTATTAACCAATGAGAAGATGACATGTGGAGGACCAATAAAAAAATTCCATATATTTATACTATATATTTATAATGATTTATCTTGAAAATATCATCTCTCAAAAACAAATTAAAGGTTTTGCCATATGAATCTAATGAAAGAACCGAAAACATTGTTTTTGTTGAAAAATCCACCAATATCATTTACTACGTACTCAAGTATTTAATGAATTTTAGTGATCTTGTAAAGCTCATTGTCATCAACACAATCGAAACCTCTTCCTAAGTACCTCTACTACATATATCTCAGATATCTCGCAGGCTCTTCTATCGCCCTGGTCGAAACCTCTTCCTAAGTGCCTCTACTACATATATATCAGATATCTTGCAGGCTCTTCTATCGCCCTGGTCTTCGTCGCTTCATTGTCATAGCCGATTGTTATGTTCCTCCTGCTTTCGAGGTAATACACTTATAATACTTGGTGGTGGTCTAGTTTCAGATTTACTTGTTAACTTTCGATAAAGATGTTTGTCGTCTTGTTCATAATTAAAAACATGTGCTTATCAATGAATTTCCTTAATGACGTCAATTTGAATGATGTATTGACGATTGAATGATGTTCCTCTTCCATGCTTCCCAAAAATGCGATGCTTCACAATATGGGCGTGTGTATCACAACAAGGTTGAAAAGGAACGACGATTCAAGATATTCGAGAAAAATGTCTTGAGTTCATCGAGGCTTGGAATAAAGGGAACCGTGAATATACACTCGGTAACAATCAGTTCACCGATGAGGAGTTTGCCACTACTTTTAACAACTCACCTGCGATCCCGCCGAGCTTGAAGTCAGACCCTGCCGTCGACCATCACAACAGGCCACCTTTGCTGACAGCGCCGCACGATGAATATTAAGTTATAGGACAAATTGATGTGGAATTAATGGCCTAAATGTGAAGTTGTGAACACAAAGCATGCACAAAGCATCTGCCATGTGGTTCCCAAATTTCTTTCCCTTCAATGACATCATAATTTTTGTGTTCACAATACTATACTTGGAGAAAGAACCACAATCAAATGTTTAGGAGGAAAACTATTACATGTCTAATTTCCCTTTAATAGTATTTTTCAAGCAAATGAAAATAGACCATGCAAATATGTTTTTTGATGGCAGTGTTAAACGGAGTATCATGTATAATAAGAATGAGAAACGCTAGGTCTCACCAAATTGCTCCTGTATCATTTAATTATATCAAACCACCGACATGATCAGTTCAAAACAAAGAAACATTACGATGCAAGAAAACTGTAAGGGCATTAAACACAGCACGACCACCCTTCCAACAGAAACCACAACCGACACCGTAAACCTGCGCTGCTTATTTATCAAACTCAAACGAGAGAAGCAGTAGATCAGTAATCTTCTGGAGCCAAGGGCTGATGTGGGTGAGGCGGCTCGTGGGTCGGGATCACGACGAACTCGTAGATCAGTCCAGCCAATGCACCTCCCAGCATAGGTCCGACCCAGTAAACCCAATGGTTCCTCCACCTCCACCTCCACCCCACCAGCGATGGCCCAAAGCCCCTCGCTGGGTTCATGGAGGCCCCATCGAAGGGACCACCCACCAAGACGTTGGCCCCAAAGATCAACGCAATGGCCAGAGGTGCAATCGTCCCAAGGCTTCCCCTCTTAGGATCGATGGCGGTTGCATAGACAGTATACACAAGGCTGAACGTCATGATCACCTCGAGTAGGAAAGCATTGACTTCACCTTCATCATAGCTGACTCGGAGAGAAACTGGACGCATGCCATCGGTGGCCAGGAGTAGGAGGAAACATGCGACTATCGCTCCCAACAGCTGGCCACCCAGTAGTAGAAAGCTCGTAGGACAGAGATCCTGCCTCCCACAAGGGCACCAAGTGTGACGGCTGGATTGACATGGCCACCGGAGGCGTTTAGACTAGCTGATATGGCTGCAAACAAGGAGAACGTACTGGCCAATGCGATCAGCACCAGAGATCCGGATTCCAATATTGGTGGCCATTCCTTGCACATCTTCTGATGCAGGAGCAAAATTAGAAGCAAAATTAGAAGCACTGTCTTGATCATCCCAAACAGATTCGTCAGTCAAGTCGTGTTCGTCCTCCAAACCCACATTATGCTTAATTTGTTGTTTTCTTACCGTTTTCTATTTTTAGTTTGTTAGATTCTATTTTTAGTTTGTTAGATGTATCTAGTTTGTTTTCAGTTCCTATATTTTTGCTTCCTGTATAGTAGTGTCCTTAATTTTCTCTGTAATGTTCGTCCCTCTATATAGCAGAGGAGTGAATAAGCAAGAACTCAGTTTTTGGATTATATCTTTTCTATCCTATTGCATTTCACCCACGATTCTAGGCTTAAACGGCTGTTGTGGGTTAACCCTATCATTTTTGGTATCAGAGCAAAAGATCTATCATGCCTCCCAAGCGTGCTGGAAGGCGTACTGCCCATGTCGAAGATGTTCTTGTATGGGATGATGAAGCAAGAGCAGAGACGGCCCTCCTATGACAACAAGTTCAAGCGCTAACCCAAGAGCTTGCCCGCTTGCAAACTGCTGGTCAAGCTCCTATTCGTGACGGAGAAGCGAATGTCGATGAAGAAGCCATGGAATCCTCTACTGATGAGGATTTGCGTCTTGGTCGTGATCGTGAAGGAAGACAATCTCGACGATCACCATTACCTCCTTCCCGTGAGGAAGAGATTGATTGGAATCGGAAGCTTAAAAGTGATATACTTGTTTGCAGGAACTGAGGCACCGCACGAAGTGGTGGATTGGCTCACCTTGGTTAACTGAGGTATTTGAGCTAAGGGGTGTTCCCGAAGATAAACAGGTGGGAATTGTCACTATGATGCTGCGAGGTAGGGCTATCTCATGGTGGCGACGCGAGAAACAGACTCGTCGCAGTGCAGGCAAGGATCCCCTAACCCGATGGTCGCGAATGGAGGAAAAATTGCGAAAGCATTTTCTTCCAGTGAGTTAAAAAAGAGAGTTATACGAGAGGCTCCAGAATTTGCGACAAGGTTCACGTTCTGTTGATCAGTACACAAGTGAATTCAATAAACTTCTTACTCGGAACAACATTAGTGACTCGGAAGAGATGCTAGTCAGCAAATACTTGGGCGGGTTGCAACCTCACATCCAAGAGGTGCTATAAGTCCTTGATATTTAGGACTTGGGTGATGCACATCAGCGTGCTGTCAAGGTGGAGACGACACGTCAACGAAAGAATTTTGCAGCTCCCTTTCCGCAACATCCAGCACATAAAAGCACGCCCGCTGCGAGCCCAGCGCCCAGGACAACGCGGCCCGTCAATCCTAAGATTGTGCACGCCCGCTGCGAGCCACGCGGCCCGTTAATCCTAAGATGCAAGCCGGCCAAAATGCAGCACAATACAGTGCTATGCCTGTGGTGAAATTGGTCATCGAGCAGCTAATTGTCGTATGAAGAACAGAACGGTAGGGAAGGGCTTATTATGTGAAGAAGTAGATGATGAAAATGACAGTAATCTCATCACCGAGCCTGTTTTTGATAGCTCAACAGAACAAGAAGATGGTGATGTTCTTCATGGGGACACGGGAGAGTTTCTTATGATGCAAAAAATGTTCCTCACGCCTCGTCAGGAGCAAGGTGATCAATGGTTATGCAACAATATTTTTCATTCGGCCTGCAGTATTTCTGGTAAAGTGTGCAAACTAATTATTGACGCTGGATGTTGTGAAAATGTCATCTTCGAAGAGGCTATCCGAAAGTTACAATTGTTGTCAGCAGAGCATCCCACTCCTTATAAGATGACATGGCTGAGCAGAGGCAATGAGGTAACCGTTACAAAATGCTCTCTGGTATCGTTCTCTATTGCATCTACATACTATGACAAAATCTGATGTGATGTGTTGCCCATGGATGCTAGTCATATTATCCTTGGTCGTCCTTGGCAATTTGATAGGAAGACTATTCATGATGGCTACAAAAATACTTATTCTTTTGTTTACAATGGGAAGAAGATTGTGCTGGCTCCATCCAAGGAGGTTATTCAGTCCTCTCTCAACGACTCCAGCTCTAATACTTTACTCACCTATCGTGACTTTTGTCAAGCAGTACCTGGGGTGGATGCTATATATGTCTTACTGCATAAATCTGAAGTAGGTGCAACTCATGATATTCCTGAATCTATGAAACCTCGCTGACCGAGTATACTGATATTTTTTGTGATGAATTAATTGCTGGTTTACCTCCTTTGCGTGAAATCCAGCATCATATTGACTTGATTCCTGGGGCTTCCTTACCAAATTTACCTCATTACCATACGAGCCCGAATGAGCATGTAGAATTACAACGACAAGTGACGGAGTTGATGAAACAGGGCTCCATTCGCGAGAGCCTAAGCCCATGTGCTGTTCCTACACTCTTAGTCCCGAAGAAGAATGGTACTTGGCGTATGTGCGTGGATAGCAGGGCGATAAATAAAATCACCATTAAATATCGCTTTCCTATCCTACGTCTTGATGATCTCTTAGATTAACTCTCAGGTGCTACTATCTTCACAAAGCTGGATTTGAAGAGTGGGTATCATCAAATTCGAATTCGGCCAGGAGATGAATGGAAGACCGCATTCAAGACACACGATGGGTTATTCGAATGGCTTGTTATGCCATTCGGGTTATCTCATGCTCCTTCCACTTTTATGCGATTTATGACTCAAGTGTTGAAACCATTTCTTGGTCGTTTTGCAGTCGTGTACTTTGATGACATACTTGTCTTTAGCACATCAGTTGAGGAGCATGTTCAGCACCTTATTTCAATATTTGAGGAGCATGTTCAGCACCTTATTTCAATATTTAAGGTGTTCAGGGCCTAGCATCTATATGCTGCACCAGAAAAGTGTTCCTTCATGCAGGCCAAGGTCTTATTTCTGGGCTTTGTTATTTCTGGTGATGGAATTATGGTAGATGATTCCAAGATTCAAGCAATCAAGGATTGGTCGACGTCTACCTCTATTTTCGAAGTTCGTAGTTTCCATGGCCTCGCCTCTTTTTATCAACGATTTATTGTTAATTTCAATTCTATTGCCGCCCCACTGACTGAATGCTTAAAGAAAGGAGTTTTTAAGTGGACAGAATATGCACAATAGAGCTTTGAACAACTGAAGCAGAAGCTGACCACCGCGCCTATTTTGGCATTACCCAACTTTGAACTTGTTTTCGAAGTTCATTCAGATGCCTCCGCAATTGGGATAGGAGCCGTCCTTAGTAAGGGGGCCGACCCATCGCATATTTCAGTGAGAAACTTACTGGAGCAAGGTTGAGGTATAGTGCCTATGATCTGGAATTTTATGCTCTCGTTCGTGCCCTTGATCATTAGAGATCTTATTTGATTCATCGAGAATTTATTCTATTTACTGACAATCAGGCTCCGAAGTTCCTTACGTGCCAGCAAAAGTTGAATTCTAGACGAGCAAGATGGTCGGAATTTTTGCTGCATAAAGCTAGAATAGCAAACCAAGTTGCTGATGCGCTTAGTCGAAAGCGCAATCTACTCTCCCTTATGCGAAATAGCACACTTGGGTTTGATTCTTTCACAGAGTTATATATTGTTGATCCGTACTTCTCCAAGTTTATACAGATGCTCAAGACCAACATCATGCAAATTATAATTTGGTGGATGGGTTCTTATTCAAAGGCAATAGGTTGTGTGTCCCAGATTGCTCCCTTCGCTTGAAGATTATCACAGAGGTCCATAGAGAAGGACACTTTGGCCGAGACAAGACTCTTCACTTGGTTGCTTCACGCTATTTTTGGCCGCACCTGACAAAGGATGTGCAACGCTTTGTGCGCAGATGCCAAGTATACCAGACGTCGAAGGGTCAAAACACTAATGCTGGACTCTATTTGCCTCTACCAATTCCAAAGGCACCGTGGCTGGACCTTACCATGGATTTTGTTCTTGGTTTGCCTCGTACTTGGTTTGCCTCGTACTCAAAACGGGATGGATTCCGTCTTTGGAGTTGTGGATCGATTCTCAAAAATGGCTCATTTTATTCCTTACAAGAAGACCATGGATGCGTCTCGAATCACTAGTCTGTTCTTTAGAGAGGTGTTCAAGCTTCATGGTTTACCAAAAATTATAACATCTGATAGAGACACAAAGTTTCTTAGCCATTTTTGGCGACAATTATGGAAGAGTCTTGGAAGGAGGCTGCAATTCAGTTCAGTTTTTCATCCTCAAACGGATGGCCAAACAGAGGTCATTAATCGCTCTCTTGGCAACCTGCTACGAAGCTTGATCGGGGATAATCCTCGCACATGGGAGTGTGCGACGACTTCCAATGTGTGAATTTGCATTCAACTGTTCCATAAACCGTTCAACTGGTCTCAGTCCGTTCATGGCAGTACATGATCGTCAGCCCATGACAGTTCATGGCAGTACATGATCGTCAGCCCATGACAGCTTTGGATCTTGCACCAATTCCTTTTCCGGGGAAGCGTCTCATTCAAGTTGAGGAAATTGCTTCACAGATGCAGCAGGTTCATGACAAAGTGCACCAGAAACTCAAGGCTGTTACAGCTGCATATAAGCAAAGTGCTGATACCCGACGTCGTGAAGTCCTTTTCCATCCCGGTGACTTACTTTGGGCTTTCCTACCGCCTGAGCGACAACCAGCTGGAACTTATGGGAAGTTAGCTGATCGAAAGATTGGGCCTTTAGAGGTCTTTATTAACGATAATGCTTATCGCTTGCAGTTGCTGTCTCATATTCGAACACATGATGTGTTCAATGTCCGTCATTTGTCTCCCTACTATGGTGACTCTTCTTCTTATGATGCTATCAATTCGGGGTCTAATTCTCAGCAACCAGGGGAGAATGATGCAGGAGCAAAATTAGAAGCACGTCTTGATCATCCCAAACAGATTCGTCAGTCAAGTCGTATTCGTCGTCCAAACCCACGTTATGCTTAATTTGTTGTTTTCTTACCGTTTTCTATTTTTAGTTTGTTAGATGTATCTAGTTTGTTTTCAGTTCCTATATTTTTGCTTCCTGTATGGTAGTGTCCTTAATTTTCTCTGTACAGCAGGGGAGTGAATAAGCAAGAACTCAGTTTTTGGATTATATCTTTTCTATCCTATTGCATTTCACTTGAGTCTAGAAGAACTCTTGTTTGGGGTCTCGAAGAATCTGATTCATAGCCTTGAAGAGCTACCAACGTGGTCTTGAAGAACCACGATTCTAGGCTTAAAAGGCTGTTGTGCAACCCCATCATCTTCCCTGCAACATCAATATACCACCCCAACAGAATAATCATCACGGCCAAAACAAAACATTCAGGGGAAAGCATGAGCAAGGCTGTTTCAAGTTTCGTTCCAACCTAGATTAGTATCTCCACATGGATCAAGACTCAGCACAGGAAGTCAGTTTTAAGGAATCAGACCATGAGTTGCCTATAACGAATCTCAAACAAAAGACATAACGAGTCTCGAGTAATTTGAAGACATAAGAGTCTAAGTAATTTATGATACTTTGACTAAATAACCAAGATTCAAGATTAAGTTCATACCCTACAATAATCAAAGTAATATGGCAATAATCAACTCTGTTATATCAACCAGTCCCAAATTGTACTACTCTTTCCGTTCCATATTATTTGCAACATCTTCTCCTTACAGTACACTTCATTAACTCTCTTATCCGCTACTACAGTAAACCTCACTAGCACTAAAAATATCATTTCTTCACGCAATTCTACAAAACTGAACATTGATATAAAATCACGTGTCGGGTCAAACCATTACAAAATAATTTGCAATGAAGGGAGTAATAAACACTCCATTATTCCATGTCCACCCTAAGATCCGTTGTCAAGGATCACTTACTTTTGTCAAGGATCACTTTCATAAAAGTCGTCAATTCCTCTATCTCACTCTCAAGTCTCAAATATAAACATGCAAAATCAACAGATACTTGGGCAAAATACTATAAACAAACATAAAATTAGGTAGCATGCAGGCAAGTACGTACGTACCCAGGGAGAGGAGAGAGCCTTCAGCGGCGAAAACGAAGATGAGAGTTGACAGGAACTCGGCAGGAGTAGCCCAGATGGAGTCAGGATGCGTGACCTCCTCCGGGCTACTCCTCATCTTCGTTTGATCCTGACGTGACCTCCTGACTCCATCCGGGCTACTCCTGATCGATTAGCCCTGCGTGACCTCCTCATCGACGCGGCTGCATGATCAATTATCCTTTGATCCTAGACAAAAAGATAGTAGTAGCTAATCAAATCGCCTTCACCTAGTATATCTCTGTGAATCCAAATTAAATTAACCACCTCCTCAAAATGTTGAACACCTCCAAAAAGAACAGGAACTTCTCATTTGCTTTGCATGCAGAGAATATGAAACGAAAATTTCAAAAAGGGAATAAACTTGAGCAAACCAGGAGAGGAAACGTGAAAGGGAGTTGCTCGAAGGGGAATAAAATTAAGATGACTTATGGGGACACTTGGGGATATGATGAAGCAAAAGGCCATGCATGCTTAAGTTATTTGACATGTGCCCTGCCCTCTCTGTTTTGTTCTCACCCAAGTAATAGCTAGAAAACAAAAGGTAGAAGAAGAAAAGGAGGTGCATGGTGTCTTGGTGGTGGTGTATGATGCTGCAGCAGGCTGCTGCTGGTTTGAGCTAGCTGGCTGGATGGTCCTGTTTTTTTAATTTGGTTCCTCATTTTCTCATGTCTATCCTAATTTATATATCTTGGACTATATGCTAGCAGGCTGCTGGAATCTTGAATTTTTTGTCCCACTCTACTATCTCACTTCCTCCTAAACTTCGTACATAACGCATCAGTTATTCATGAATAAGACTAGTACAGGAATCTTATACGTGGATCTCGCAATATTTGAAGTGAAAAATGAGGGCAACATGATAGGAAATGCTAAGGTGGATGACGTAATATGAGGAAACGTTACAGCCCCTTGACAATGTGATGACGGTGACTTGAACAATGAGTGAACGAATTACACGACGACTTATGATAAAAATGACATCCTCGTATTGTTGAACTCGATCCAAACCTAGCAAGATGAGAAAGCAGTGTAGTACCTATACATGGTGGGGTGTCCCGTAAGTGATCTCAGAAGTACCCTGATCCCAGATCAACTTGAAATCGATCATCATCCTACAAAGTGTGACACACACACTTCAGATTATTCACATAAAAAGGGGGTGCGTAGCAGATCTTACCTCAGTGTTGGTCACACCCGCCTCTAGACAACAGATACTGTGAGAACAAATTAGTACTAGACAGTAAATTGAACTGAGGGTGCCAATATCACTCAAAACTGCACTGCAAAGTAGTAACGAATAACAAGTGCATAGAATTCGCTCAAAGCACGTACAAATTAGAGTTGAAACATATCAGATATGTAACATTAAGATTTCACCCGTGACAACAAAACAGTAGAAAAGATCCACTCTAATAACAGAGACAAACTTCAACAAAGCGGAACTTCATGCCTGAGTTCTAACAGCAGTACCCACAAGAATCATCGCGTCGCAAACGCATTACATTCTGCGATTCCAGCAATCAAGTTCTGCGGATGCTCCTCCGTGACGGGCCTTGCATTTTTAATAGACCACAACATCCTTGAGAGTACCAGTATCATCTTACACCTTTGCTGCAACACAGGAGTAATTAAACTGCAATGGTTATCCGACACAATACGATCATAAAAAGTGAATTAGGGGTTGGAAACATTGAAGACACGCTAGCTAGTCAACTAATCCAAGCGCCGAGACATGGCTACTTATATTTAGTTCTAACGTTAGGCCAATGCGAAAAAGCGCAACTGGCGGAGGGACAAATAGTAACAGAATTGGGAGCGATTCAGCATTCAGAATGCAAATATAACCATATTACTTAATCAATCGATATCTTGTCGCAATACGTAAGCATATGATATGTATCGGACCTCAGAATAATAATTCAACCAAATCCGGCCGCCTATTGGCAAGTTTGGGACACAAAATGAAAGTATGAAATCAGTTTTAAAGTTTCAACTGAACCCTAGGCTTCTTCACATGTTGCGGCATCATTATCATATACTACAACAAAGCGTCTTCGATTATCGAAAACTTGTTAGAATCGAAACCCCAAAGTATTGATGGTACCAAATCGCTGTCGAAGAATAATTGAGAAAACGAACAAGTGATGCAAAATGAGATCTCACCGAGGGAGAGAGCACTGATCCGAAAAATGCGAACAATCGATTTCGATTTCGGTGATACATCATCGAGAGATTTAACGCGATGAAAATGCAGCAATTTTATGGTTTATCCTTTTTGAACTTTGGGCATTCACAATACTTTCAAATTCTCTTCGTTTTTTACCATTAAATACATTCCATTTAAATCTTATTACATTATAAAAAATACAGTCGGTTATAATATTATTCTACATTTATAATGTATTATTCATTATTTTATAATTTTTACATACATTTCAAAACATTTTTTAACGATATATAACTATTTTTCTCCTCCACATACTATACTTTTTTATTTTTACAAATTTTTTATTTTGATATATCTGATGTGAATGCTTTTATACGATGACATGCAGTATTTGAATCGGAACTGGTTTAGAAATCAATGTGGACTCCATTTGTAACAATTATATAGAAAAAGATATAGATCAAGAAATGCTCATACATAATTATGCAACCGGAAATACTTGTTGAATGCATATGTTTATTTTATTACTAAATTCTGATGGTAAATATTCAACAAGTTATGTTATAGTTGGGGTATAAATTTTTCAAATTGCAGGATTGCAAAAGCCATTACGCTGGTTCTCAGGATCAACGGCGCATCGTTTTGTAACTGATAACAAAGTCAGCATGATGATCTACTGGGGCATTGCAAAGGGCCAGCTGATTTCGCCAATGATCTCACAGCTCTGGCATCAACAACTATGAATCTTTGCTCGCTGGTGTAGTTTGGTTTTACGACAGCTTTCCCTTTGCTTGATTGGAAGCATGCACCGTTCTCGAAATAATCCCCTACAGATTGGAAGTTCCAAGACTTCTTGCCAAATTCATTCTCTAATCTCGAAGTAATCTGTGCACACAGGTAGATGTAACTTGTAAGGATGCGTATTGCCTATTACGCATAACAGTAATCTGTGCCAAAAGAAGGTGTGGTTATGATTAAGCATAGGAGACGTAGTCATGTAGATGAATCATTACCTCTTTGTTCCCAGATTTTGTTGCAACGAATAGGTTTGCTTCGCTCTTTATACTAGGATTCATGCTTCCTCCGATGACATAAATTTCCCATCCTTGATAAAGATTGTTGACGACATGCGCATATCCCCAACGAACCCTGCAAATATCATTCTCAACGTGAATCATCACATTAAGGCTGCAAGCCACTAGAGCAACATTGAAGCCGAGGTTTCTAGACATGTTTTTTATTTTTCTTTCCTGTGATGATCTTGTTTCAGAATCTAATCAATGTTAATGCAAGACTAACCTGCCTAAGCAATAATGAAGAGCATAACAGGGCATATATTTTTTTAGGTTTGACAGCATCGTCTAAGCAATAGCTATCTGATCATTACCTGGGCATGAGCTGGTTGCAATTCGGACCAAAATGGTTGAAAACAACGTTTGACTTTCATGTTCTTGTCGTCATGAAAATCATCAGCATGGCCAAGAAGCATGACCTTGTCGTGATCTCTAAACCAGTTGTTGGATATGGTGATGTTGGTGGATCCAAGCGTTACATCGATGAGTCCGTCGTCACATTTGAAGAGTGTGTTGTGATCTATCCATACCTTCATTGATGCTGCGATCCTGATGGCATCACCATCACTTTTGCTTATCCGCATCATCTTGGAGCTAGGACCCATCACCTCCTCCGCAGTTTAGGGCGGACAATGGTGGAATCGTAATCCGTGAATGATCACATTAGTAATCTGAGATCATTTGAGCCATCACCATGAGACTTCATGAAAGGTTTTGTTAACCAAGAGCTAGATGGAAATGCAAATACGTGCTTATATACTATATACATCGTTAATACTAGTAATGGGGGAAAAGTACCTACCCGATCAAGCATGAAACATCCGCCCTGCGCAATGTGAACCTCAGCGCCTCTTCCATCGATGGTGGTGTAACTTCCAATTAGAAGTGGCTTCTCTAGTTTGATTTGCATATCACGAGTAAACGTGATCCATATTTTTCCTGTTAGTTTGACAGTCCCATATCACAAGGTCCCGGGCTTGGGGTTCGTAGCATCATCACTCGGGTCAGTGACAACATAGCACGTGACCTCCCTTCCTACATTGTTCCTCATTTTACCAGCGAACCCTGCCGAGCACATAGCAAGCTTTTTCCTTTGGTTGTACCAATTCTGGTTTCCCCTCCAACAAAGATCGATGGCATTGAGCTGCAAACGAGGATGGCTTCTTGCAGCTGCAAAGGCAAGCAAAAAGAAGAGAATTGGAACAAAGCGAAACACATGGTCGAGATTCATGACCTTTGAGACAAAATGATTCGGGACTTGGACAAGTTGTTTTGTATTATTGAATATAACTAGACGGTCTTGGTTCCCATTTTTTTATATAACACAAGAGAAGCATGAGATGTTAGGCGTTGATATTTGCATCGTTTGTTGTAGTCCAGTTTGTGTTTCATGTGCACTGCCAATGAATCATGTCTAATTATAGGAATTAGCAAACTGTCTTCAGTACTGTCTTCATGAGCAAACTGCCAATGAATTGTGTTTAATGAATCATGCCAATAAAACGTTACACACAATTTGTGACCAACCAACAAAACGAGATCGAAATGATAAAACGATACAATCAATATGACACAGGAAGAAATATCACAATTTAACCAAATATGACTACCAAAGGATTTGGGTTCAACTGTTCAATTATATATCAGAGTGCAATCCAAATTATTCCATGAAGCCAACAACAAACAATTACAGCAACGAAAATGCTTCACTACTTGAACGCAACATTGTCTTTCCCCATGCCCAAAATCCTACTATAATCGAACTCAGTCCATCATAGAGATTTCCCCTCCAAAGTGCAAACCAGCTGAAGCTTTTTACTGTCAGTAACAATGCTAAACTTCAAAGCTGCTCCAATGCAAGTGCTCTACGAGAACACGATTACACCAAGTACATATGACACAACCGTAACTGAAAAATAGTCGAACATTAAGACAAGCTACAACATGCCAGTTTCACAAAGCGTCCACATAAGAACCCCAGATTCAGAAGGATCAATTTAACTGCCTCCAGAGGCGAAAGGGAATACAAACTACAATCATCCTGGTTCCATGCTTAGGAAACCAAAAACAAATGTACGAGTCGTTATTCAACAGCAAAATCAGTAACATTGTCCACAAACTAATCCTATGTCATTCGTGGCTCATTCTGGTTTCAGATGGATCTCAACCATTAAGGACCTGACGCTTCAACAGAACCTCATCGCTATCCATCCAGATTTCTCAGCATTCAAACATCTGCATTAACGAGTCAAGAACACGGAACAATATCAGCCAAAAAAAAAGAACCATGAATTTCAAATTCAGCAGGAGCACACAAGGAAATACATAGGATTAAATGGCCGTAGGAAATCGGGAGGTACATATGTCACTGATACATGAAAGAGTTCATCACCAGAAAAATCATATCTTTTCTCTTCAGTGGAATTTCCCAGTCTATCTTGTCCTTTTAGGTGTTATTATCATCTTAAGCCATTCTCAATCAGTGGATTCAATTTAGTGGATTGGACCACAGTTGTCATGGCTAGTCACAAGGCAAGTCGATGCCAGAGAGATTTATAGACTAGTCGACAAATCGATGGATTAGTCGTGACAAGTCGATAATACATATATATGATTCAATTAAGATAGATATTGAATAAAGGACAAGTACATGAAATGTATAATAGAAACATAGGAATATTGTCCATTAGATCTAAAAAAACACAATAAAGTTAAAACAGAAGTTTAATAAAAATGGATCAAAACATAAGTAAATAGGACTTTTCCATCCATGATACTTCAATCAAAGTCATCGATGAAAGATGGATTTACTTGAGGAGATGATGATACGATATCATCCCTTTGTCTCCGACCAAAATCATCATCCACATCTTCATCATCCATGATATTCTCTTCTTCTTCTGTATCATTATCCGACTCTAGCTTTAAAGATTTAATTGATAATCTTTCCTTCTTCTTTTTTCTCTTGAATTCTTTCCAAAAAATTATTTATGATTAAAAATTTGAGTAAACAAGAAAAAAATTGTATAAGTTTTCCAAAAAAAAAAATTATAATAAAACACTAGTATTAGTCCAAATTGTTAAGTCGTTTGACAAAACGAGACTAGTCGTCGACATGACGGACAAGATGAAAGATTTTCTATGATTCAATTAGTCGACGTCAACTAATCGTTCATTTAGAGACTTATCGACAAGTCGTAGACTAATCGTGACTTGTCGTACGCCATGACAACTATGGATTGGACCTAGCAAATTCAAAGACATAAATGGAGAAAGGGGTGTGATCCTCCTCTATGTAATGGACCCTTGGCCTTGAATGCTATCAAGTGTATATCTGTGTGATACAAAATCGTTCATTACCTGTGTTGCATATCCAACGTTCCCTATAACAAGAAATACAGTTGTTTTCATAATAAATAGACAAAAGGCTATTTGCAATTCCTAATTTGGTTTAAAAGCTAAATATCACAGTTAACTGCAGGTCCCCAGCTTGTAAGATTTTGC
>JAOVYX010007748.1:0-35658 GCA_035668315.1 Drosera spatulata | reverse complement strand
AAGATGACCCGAGATATAAATCTAAGAATAAATTACAGCTCTTCATCATCAGTTATAGGATAAGAAAAAAACCTCTCAATGTTATAAATCAAATTTTTATTCCATCAAATAAGATCCGTTATGAACTATGACGATGTCAATATTTTGTATCTATATTCGAAAGATTTAAAATTTCAAATAAATTCGAAGATGACCCGAGATATAAATCTAAGAATAAATTACAGCTCTTCATCATCAGTTATAGGATAAGAAAAAAACCTCTCTATGTTATAAATCAAATTTTTATTCCATCAAATAAGATCCGTTATGAACTATGACGATGTCAATATTTTTGTATCTATATTATATATTAAGTAATTAGAGATGATTCTGTCTTTAATTGAGACTTTTTAACCTCGATCGTTCATTTTTCATCTGATGGGTTTGATTAAATATTGATGTATTAAAAAAATAAATACAATTAATAGTCAAATAAAAAATTAATTCCTTATTAGTTGTTGTATTTTGGTTAAATTTTTGGAGGTAAATATTTAATTGAAATATTTTACAAAATCTATGATGAATATTAAACATCGATTTTAACCATTAATGAAAAATAATCAAAGAAATTATAATAATTCATTTGCGAAATGTTTGACAAATAAGATGGTTCAATTTATAGACTCTATCACACGATTAATATGTTTGTAAGGTTTTCTTTGGAAATCCTCGTCTGCCCGCTCTTGATAATTGGACAGAAGAATGCCGTCTAAAATAAAAATCTCTGTAGCATTGCACAACTAGGACAATAACGTTGCATCACCAACACAATAACTGCTCTGGATCACTGATGCCAAGCTGCCTCATAACTATAATGTGCATATGTATGGCCGGATATGTTTGTGAATGGTGCATGATTCAGTGACTCTGAGACGAACTCATAGTTCCAACGCAAATATTTGATTTTATCATGGAGAGGGTCGTGGAGCTACCTCGATCGTTGGATAGGTTAGTCATTTGTTGAAACTAGACATAGTTTCAGTACTTTTTTATCATCCATCCACGGAGAGTTACAAATAGATGGAAGATGAAAGAAAAAGCACTTGGTCAGATCATGTAGATAACAGTAAATGTCATTTTTTAGTATCCAATTAATTGATTAGAACTCAGATGTACAAGGTCCTACCCACCAGATAGTTATGTGCTCCTATTGTAGCTTGACGACAAATCTAAATGGATCTTATACTTATCTAGTTAAAGTCAAAAAAACATGACATTTACTAATCCACTTAGTAAAAGTGTGATGAACGATCGGCACTTAGTAAAAGTGTGATCTCCATCAAGGTGATAAGCAACCCCGTGATTAAACTAATTGTTATCTTCCAATAAACGAGGATTAGTTTACTTTGACATTGGTGATTACAAATAAAATAGTCCCAAAGATTAATCAAGTCTTCACAATGAAAGCCAGAGCGATTATTGCTGCATGATAAGATTTCGTGTATTTTAAGTTTTGGCTTATATGTTTAATAGTACTTAATTAACATGATGATTAGAAGAGTTCAATTAAAATTAGGATACAACAACTAATTAAATGAGTGCCACGGCAGCAAAGCATATGCATATGCTGAAAATAAGACAAACAACTTTTATTGGGAATCAGATGAAAATCTTTGCATCACCCAATCTTTTGTCTTGTCTCTTGTAACTGCTCACTGTGGCAATTGATATTGAAGTTGGTTTACCTATATTTTTTCACATTATTTATTAAATCACTTGAAGAAAGTGACAAATGGCATTTGTGTCGACTTATGTTTTTTCTATTTTTAGATCTTTTTATAAATAAAATTATCAAATTAGATTCACAAAATAAATTAATTATCAAAATAGATCAATTTTTAAAATATAATAAAAAATATTATATATAATTTTAAAATAAAAACATCGTGCGTCTTTAATACATGAGAAAACGGCCGGCGACTTTGATATCAGGGAAGCCCTGCGCTAGTTAGGATCACACACAACCCCACCCGCCTTTCTCTCTCCCTTCCCCCTGCCTAACCCCACTTGCCTTTCTCTCTTCCTTCCCCCGCCTACCTAACCCCACTTCGAAGACGTACGCGCGTTTAATTTAATCAAAGACGTCCTGTGTCATCTTTTAAAAATTAATCTATTTTAATAATTAACTTATTTGTGAAATTAATTTAATAATTTTATTTATAAAAAGATCCAAAAATATAAAAGACTCACTTATGCATGCAGTAGTTACAACACACTTGTAGTATCATGACAAGATGAATAAAAAAGAGTAAGGTCGTGTGAGCCCATGCGGAAAGTATAAAGTAACAATTAAAAACAAGCTGTAAGCATTTTCTTACATTTTATCACCTAGGATTAGTAGTTAATTAGACCAAACATCTTACATAGTGTCGCCGTGAAAGTATAGCAACACAATAAAACGGAAGGATCAAATATTATTATATATAATAAAATATTAATTCGTTTTGTATGAAATATTCCCCCTCTCTCTCTCAAACACTAGTTCTCTCTAGAAACCCTAATGACGTCTTTGTTTTTTCCCGTCATGGATGTCGATGGCCCGTGGCTCTTGCCAAGGCAAGACTGCTTGACCATCGGCATCCACTACAAAAATGAAGGTAGTTTTTTGGCTGCTTAAAATATGTCGTCGCAAATTTTTCGACCAACGAATCTGTTTCCGTTACAAATAAAAAATTTCTGACGGACATCGCTATCCGTCATAAATTTTCGACGGAAAAAGAAAACCTGTCACTATTTTCTGACGGACAAATTTAAACCGTCACTAATTTCTGACGAAAAATGCATTGTCGTCGGAAATCTTTTAACCTAAATCAATCGATCGATTGATCTCTCACCCATCTTCTCTGTTTCTCCTTCCTCGTCGAATCGTCACCACCCCGACGATCTCGTCACCAGCTAGCGACCTTGCCGCCGCCGCCCCAACGACCTCGCCACCAACCTCGCAGTCTCTCTGTCCTCGATCTGCATCAGCCCCGAAGTCAGGTACCTACTCCATTTCTCATCCCTATTGAAACCTTATAGCATTATAGGTTAAAGCATTCGAGGTGGGAGTGGCGGTGCCGGTGGGGATCTGTGGTGGTGGGTTTTGATTAAATATTGTTTGGATTAAATGGTGTGTGCTTTAAGCGCGAAGGAGCAAGGGATTTTTATACCATTCTTTAAGGCATTTATCAGTTGGTATATAATGGGCCGAATAGAACTTATGTCGTGATTCTATTTAAATGCAAGCGATTTGATCCTCGTGTTCGGGGTACGAATGTGCATCCATCTTATAAGTTGGTTGAAATCAATAAGATGAAAACACTTCACTATTATGATTCCTTTGTGCTATCATATCAAGTACAACAGGTGACTTATACAACATATACTGGGCAAAAGGTAAAATTAATTTTTTTGGAGCTGACAAAGCGTCTCCTTATCGAAACGAGATCAGAAATTGCTATTTTGAAGGAACAAAGCACTCAATGACAACAAATAACCGATTTCATTGCTCGTCTCTTGTAGCAGGAGAACTGTAAGGATTTGTTCTCGCGTCTTGGCTTTACTCTTCCCCCTCTGTCACCGCCGTCTTGTGGTCCTCTTTGTTGATTTTGAGACTTATGTAAGGATTATATACATTTTCTTGACATTTTGAAAATATGGACTACATATATGTTTGACACATGTCCTTGTTTAGAATAATGTATGTTAGACATGGTTGAATATATAATATTTTGGGATAATATGAGTTTGGTTGTATGTAAAACGGGTTTTGTATTGAACTTTGTTTTTAAATTTCCAACGACAAAAGAAAATCCATCACAAACATTTTCTTTATGAAAATGAAACAAGGTTTTAGACGGAAAGGGTTTCCAACGTAAATTTTCGACGAATTCCGTCATAAATTTCTGATGGAAATATGTTTCCGTTACAAAAGTTTGTGACGATATTTATCATGTCGTCAGAAATTTGTGATATCATCCTGCTTTTCGTCGCAAATCTGTGCTTCCTATGGGATATTTTTCGACTGGTTTCTTTTATGTCACAAACCATCGAAAACACTATTTATCGATGAAAAAGTGTTTTTCCGATGACTTTTTGCCGTCACTAAACACCTGATTCCTTGTAGTGATATCGACTGCCCTTTTTTCTTTCATTTATTTTGTATTTCTTTTTTTCATTTTGTCTAACAAGTCGGTTTTTCGTAGAGGTGTTTTATTTATAGTGATGGGTTCTCGGGAGTACGCAGATCGGCACAGATTTGGAGGTAGGCAGTAGAGTTTTGGGGTGAATTGCTTACAAACCTGTGGCACAACCAAGACAAAGAGACGGCAGCAACTACAAGGACTTGAGGAGAAACAAAGAGGTGTAAAACAGGTGTTGATGGATGTGATATAGGGGATGTTGTTTGGATCCATGTTGGATCTAGGAGAAGGTGTTCGAATCCGTGATGAATTAAGGCATGAAGTTGGATCTAGACGAAGGTGTTCAGATCCGAGATGGATCAAGGCATGGTGTTGGATGTAGGAGGCATGATGATCAAGACGTGGTGTTGGATGTAGGAGAAGGTGTTCAGATCCATGATAGATCTTGGCGTGGTGTTGGAACTAGGAGAAGGTGTTCAGCTCCGCGATGGATCTAGACGTGGGGTTGGATACGTAGGAAAAGGTGTTCAAATTCTACATGGATCAAGGCGAAGGCGTTTAAATTCGTGATGGACCAAGACGAAGGTATTCATATCCGTGATGGGTCGAGACGATGGTGTTCAGATCTGTATTGGATCCAAGCGATGGTGGATTCTGGTGTGGTGTATCGTTCCTGGTGACGGCTTGATGGTGCTGCTTTTACAAAGCTGATGAAGATTGATTATCCAAGAGTTCATGGATTTGGATATTTGCTTAGTGTTCCAAATGATTTGCCTTATGTTATCATGGTGCTGTCCCGGTTGTGTTTTTTGTTGTTGTTTGATGTCGATATTGTTGGATATGTCTCTCTTGTATCTCATAAGCCAATTCTCCCCTTTTGTGGCTTTGATGTACTTTAACTATAAAAAAAATAATGGAATATCAATTATAATATAAATTATGTACTCTTAAACGACGGTGTTGACGAAACAATATAATTGAATATTGTTAGTTATAAAAATCGAGTTTATCAAAATACGTGTCGAATGATAATTTTGGAATGTTGTATTTTTTAGTGGGACGAAGGAAATATCAAATAAGCAAATTGGAATGACAGAATTTATTATCATCTCCACTCTGGCAGAATGACATATTTCATTTCTGTTATGATTCAAAGGAGAGTCCAAAAAAAAAACTGTCCAATCGGAGTTAAGTAGAATATACATGTGAACTACGCCAAATTGTTAACTCAAAAATCTATACTAATAAGTTATTGATAGTTCACATATATATTTTATTTTTTTGTTTCTCCACGATCGCTGTGGATAAATCTACTCACGCATATCCTTAACAATGTCATCACGAAATCATGTCAGTACCAGGTTAAGGTAAAACTTATACAATGCAAACTCACTTTTCATGATATTATCCATTTTTGATTGTCATCAACGATCCGCAAAAATTTAAAAGGCATCTTTACAATTAGAATTTGCAATCCATCCTACAAACATCACTTGCCTCCCTTACAGCCGGCGTGGGAAACAATACCAATAAATCACTCCTGTGATTCTCAATCAATAAACATTCCTTTGGGATGCATAAATGCATTACCACTTCACTTTGATGAAGAAAGACATTATACCATGTTGGAAGAATGATAACAATTATGTTAGCTGGCTTGGAATTGTAGTTGTTTGGTTGAATCTGATTCTTAGGATCACTACTATGACTACTCGTTATGATCAGTTTCACTCATTATCTTTCTACCACTCTTTTGGTGGACTCCTTCGAATCCAAGTACGTTTGATGCAACATCAAGAGTTAGGAAGAAACTACAATTTGCTCCATGCATCGACGCGGCGAATTTTGCCTTGCCTCCATCGACAAGCTGGGAATCATAATCCACTGTGTAGGAAACATGTCCTATTTCTCCAAGTGTGTCCAATAAATCTAAATAATGCTTCTGGTTGAAAAACCTTCTCGTTCACATAGAGAAACCCACATTGGAGTTCGTGAAAGTCATGCACTGATATGCACTCCTTCAGGAGTCAGATATTTTTTTATCACCATGAATTCCGTCTCCAACTCGCAACACACACTTGACAAGATCGGATAAACTTTGTTTTCGTTTTGGAGATCACAGCGACTGTTCCGAACTTGGCTGAACTATCAAGACAGCTCAAAGAAGCAACAAACCACATGCTGCATTATGCAGCTCAACATATAATCGAACAAGCCTCCATTGACAACTCATATGTCATTGTAGAAGTTGATCGATCATTCCCATCCAATGTGGGAGAATTGTACTCACATAACTAACAATTACCATCCAATGTGGGAGAACTGTGAAGAATCAAGTTCTAATTGATTCTGATATCACTAACCAAATTACCATCTGGGTTCCTAATTGCACTAATTATACGTGTTGTGTTTTATAGAAACATGAAGTTCATTTCTAAAATCAATTAACAATAGGAGGAGAAACTCATGATCTATTTATATTGTAGGCTTTACCCAAATTCCGATGTGGGTTTAATATCTCTAACACGTCCCCTCACGCAAATGTCTTTTTTGATCTTGAAGCGTTGACTGATAATCCGATGACGTGGAGCACGTGTGACGGTTAATTTAAAACGTGTGCGTCTGACTCTGATACCATGTAAAAATATGAGGTTCATTCTTAAAATCAATTGAAAACAGAAAAAGAGATTCATGATTCTTTTATATTATTGTAGATTTTATCCAAATTTTGATGTGAGTTTAATATGTCTAACGTGTCGGAGTGGAGGCCATCTCTTGACCCAAAGACCTTATCCGATATGTTATGCATAGACCAACGGAGGAAACTTAAACTTATGACACAGCATCAACCAAGAGTTGTTCCTGTGCCAACCCTGCTCATCTCAAAGCTAGACACCAATGTACAGTCCAAATTTGTGTTTTGTATATCCGTTTGTTATAGTGCAAGGACGAAATGTATCAACAATACCAAAGATGAGAACGTGTCCTCTTCACTAATTGGGAGAAAGGACAAAAACAACTAGGGGCCAATTGGGAGGACCCCATGTTTTGTAATATATCCTCTAACACATACATGTAAAATTACATTAATGTTCCTCTCTACTATAAAGATTCCAATGCTTGCTCACTCTTTTCCTCCTATGAAACATCACCCTGCTGCATCCAATATTTTCCTCTCCAACGCAAAACACAACAATCATCACCCACCGACTATTATATCACATTAAAACTTGGACTTACAAGATAACACACTTTCATGCCATGGCTATAGAATGTATAACAAAGGCAGCACCATCATCATCTCCAATGCCAAAATCAACTACCCTGAAGCAAAATGATCATGATCAGAAACCACTGGTGTTTGATGCTTCCGTCCTGAGGCACGAATCCAACATACCTCAACAGTTTGTTTGGCCGGACGACGAGAAGCCATCCATGAGCGCGAGGGAACTGAGGGTTCCCCTCGTCGACCTAGGCGGGTTTATGGCAGGAGACGAGGATCAGGCCGTCGAGGCGTCGAGGCTGTTGGGCCAGGCTTGTCTGAAACACGGGTTCTTCCTTGTGGTGAACCATGGTGTTGATGGTGGGTTGATCAAGGATGCACACAAGTACATGGACTTGTTCTTTGAATTGTCTTTGGCTGAGAAGCAAAGGGCTCAGAGGAAACTTGGTGAGCATTGTGGGTATGCTAGCAGCTTCACTGGCAGGTTCTCGTCAAAGTTGCCTTGGAAGGAAACTCTGTCTTTCAGATACTCTGCTGATCCAACTTGTCCCAAGATTGTCCAAGACTATTTTACAAATAGATTGGGACAAGATTTTCATCGATTGGGGTAAGAGAAATGAGTTATTGTCCAGTATTTGACAGGATTATATGAATTGTTATTTTTATATTTTTCGTATCATTGACGCATCGATCTTTTCATTTGTTGGTGGTTAAACATGATGATGATGTTTTCTATCTGATGATATTATTGTAGGGTTGTGTACCAAGAGTATTGTGAGGCAATGAGCAAGCTATCACTTGGGATCATGGAGCTTCTTGGTATGAGCCTTGGTGTAGGAAGAGACCATTTCAAGGACTTCTTCCAAGAGAACGACTCTGTCATGAGACTCAACTACTATCCACCTTGCCAGAAACCCGACCAGACCCTCGGAACTGGCCCGCATTGTGACCCGACCTCCCTCACGATTCTTCATCAGGATCAGGTCGGCGGACTTCAGGTGTTTGTGGATGATGAGTGGCGCTCCATCCCGCCAGATTTCAACGCCTTCGTCGTGAACATTGGCGACACTTTTATGGTAAATTTCATAAGCTATATAAGATTCTTACGTCACAATAAGATTCATATAAGGATGCAGCTATGTTCAAACATCAACAACAACGACAATCCAGCGACGTAAATACGTACTCGTATATTCCGGACCAATGTTTGAAACAGGTTAAAGCCAAAGGGTCCCACCAGATAGTAACTTTTCATTTGGTAAACTAAAATAATGGAATTTGATGTGCAACACTTACCATAATGGACGATAATCCTAAGATTGAAGTAGTAACTAAATTAACTAACAAATTGGGACCATACATGGATCCTTTTCATCAGTATTTATTTGGACAGGTCAACCAAATCTCAAGTTCTTTGAGAAATACATACAACTTTTTCAATTTATACAAGGAATCAAATACTTGACCTTTGACTTCAAGATATATATCACATGAAAAAAATTACTCCCCTCCTTTTCATAATATGAAGAACATTACATAGTAATTATTATATTTATTATGTATTTTGATGTGTTATATTTTGTATGTAAATGATATGTTATGAATTTTATTTCGACGTAGGATTATAATTTGTATCTTATATTATTTTCGATGTTTCGCGATAAATTTATAATATCCCGTGAAACATTCTTAACGTCGTGAATTTTTTGATCCATGTGACCCTCCCTTGTCTATAATATAGAAAGGGGGAGTATTGAGAAGTGAAGTTTATCCCGGACCAAGTGTCATCTCCATTTTCTTTCAAACGTTATTATCCTAACATAAAGTGGTCAACTAGCAACATGTTAAGTATTGTCAAAGGTGATCGGCTTGGATTTGTTTTAAAAAGTGGGAGATCATTTGTCATCTAGCATGTAAAGGTGGGTTCAATAAATACTTATAGACTTGACTGATTATTCCATAAACATATGATTTGAACTTGAGATTTTTTTCGTCTGCTGAATGTTGTAGACTGACAAATAAATCTCTTGGATTCGTTTCAGGCACTATCGAATGGAAGATATAAGAGCTGCCTACATCGAGCAGTGGTGAATAGCGAGACTCCGAGGAAGTCGTTGGCGTTCTTTCTGTGTCCAAAGAAAGACAGAGTGGTGCAACCCCCGGCTCAGTTGGTCGACGACGAACAGAACCCGAGAATATACCCAGATTTCACCTGGCCAACTCTCCTTGAGTTCACTCAAAGACATTACAGGGCTGATATGAACACCCTTGATGTGTTCTCCAAATGGGTGCTCAATGGACAAATCTGAAACCGCATTGAGCCTAGACTTCGATGAAGATGAGAAAAGTTCTGCTGTTTTTTGGTTTTTTGAGGGAGTTGGCTAGTCCAAGAGTCTCCAATGATTACTTTGAGTTTTGCGGTCACGACTACTAATAAAAAAAAATGACAGTAGATTGAGGAGAGTAACGAGGGGGTCGCTAGTGATCGAGCTAGCTATCAGTTTTGTTACAGTTGCAGAGATCTCGTAGACAAATCAACTACCGTGTACCTATAGAATTTATGAGTGGCTTTCGTCCGATATAAGTTGTGCTTTGTTGAATGCTTGTTCGATGTTAATGGTTCTCATGATAGAATGGTCCTTTGTTGAATGCTTGCTCGATGTTAATGGTTCTCATGATAGAATGGGCCGTTACACAGAACTAAAATAAGCAAGCACTAAGCAGTTATCTTCCATGCGAATAGACCATTCCATTTCGACCAGCCGAAACGACTAGTAAGTTCATAGGAAGTGGATGTTCTCGATTTCGAATCATTGGGTCCACGAGTCTTTTTATCGACATGTCGTTTCCCATTAGTTGTTCTAAGCCGATTACAGCCTTTGCACACTAGGTGAAAAGACCAGCACCATAATCTGCGCCATGATCTATCTGAACTTGATTCGCTTAATTTGCTGAATCTGAAAGCACTTAAAAACCCAAATTGGCCCTGTCAATATCATGAGTCTCTACTCCAACAAAATGCACAAGAGATTCATACTCCCATATAACTTGAAAACCATAACTGACAATACTATACTATCAATAGGTGCGCTGAGAAAAAAAACCAGTACAGGGGTCAACATTCCTCTGAAGTTAACGGTCAGTAATCAGCATGATTATGGCCTTGCGAATCCAACCAATGGTAGAGATGTTTAATCTGTGCATCTGAACATGTTACTCAAGGAAAACACGAAATCACCTCTGTACACAATCCCGAGACCCATTCAGATCATAACAGAGTGTCGACCCCTATAAGTAGCAAGAGTCTTATTTTGGAATGTTGAACACATAACATATCTGAACACTTCATAAAGAGGACACAAGTGTAGAGCTACTAATCTTATTCACTTTCTTATAACTACAACCAGCCTGGTTGCGAGGATAATTTAAGCTGTGCAACATAACAATCGCCTCAAGCACTCGTCAGTCATCAACCTTACAGGCAGTATATACCAGACGATCACATAAAACTGCTCATAGTCAACTCCAGAACATAACCTTACACACAAGTTCCTTAACTCAGATGGTTCCCAAGCAGAAAAGGAGCACTGTGTTGCGAAGACAGGATTCCAGCTAAATTAGAGGTTCTGACTTCAGCTAAACGAGGCTTATTCAAAACGCTGTACTCACTAGTATCCTTTCCATTTCTCCCCAACAAAATCTAGAATCGCAGAGCTCAAACACCTCATCGACAAAAAAGCACGGCAGCATCAGGGTCAAAGACAATCTATTAGAGCTAAATTCAGTACACCTCACATGTAGATTCTATCCGAAATCCAAACAGAACTTCCACAATTCTTGGCCAACACTAATTTGGTTTTGGTTCAGTTCAATAAAAAGTGGACTCCAGAACATCGAAACATCCGTCAGTGAGGTGATACAATGAAACCCAGATACCGGACTACATGAAAGGCACAAGAAAAAACAGCTTATTCGTTATTTGACTTATTTCACAGTGAAATTTCCTAAGCTTTTCTATTCTAGAAAAAAATCTCAAATAATCACCAGTGAGCTGAATTTGTTCAAGAGTTTCTGATATCTATATAAGTTTCAGAAATCCGACAATCTGTTCAACAAAGAAAGATGGTAGTAGTTTATAGTGTTGCTAGCTCTGAATGTACCAGGCACAAGCCGACGAATCAAATAGTAAAGCATATTTTGGATCATAAGTTGAATAAGAAGCGAAATGTTTCCTAACTATCGGAGGAAAGTCACTGATAGATTATAATTGGTAATCTATTTAAGAGCAAAATTAAATGTACTATGACCAAATATGAAAATATTATATTGCCAAGAAGGTAACTTGTACATCTCGAATATATGATTTGTTATTCAAGTGAAGAATGACATATAACATCGGAGGTTTATGGTACACTATCAACATAGAATGAAATGATCAGCTAAAGAACAGTAGAATACAAGACAACAAGAATCATCACACAAAAACTAGGACACAACAGCTAAGCTACATACTACACTATGGTATGAAACGGTATTCGTGCCAATGAACGAAGTATAAGAGTCTCACCGGGGATTCTTCTGGGATTTATACGGCAATTGAGAAGGCGGGGATGGAGTGAACTCCATGGGAAGCACAGGAGGGTCCAATTCCCATGTAAGCATCCCCACAACTTCCATCATGGAAGGCCGAGATCCTGGCGACTTCTGCAGGCAAACAAGTGCCACCGTGATGAACAGCTGAGCTTGTTCCGCATTCAAGGAATGAACTCTCTTGTCAACCAGATCAAGAAACTTCCCTTTGCGGGCAGGCTTACGTGCCCATGATATGAGGTTAGCACGTCGGTATTCAGACACCGGTGATGTCACTTGTAAGGGTCTCCGCCCTACAATAAGAACCAAAAGCAACAGCCCGTAGCTATACACATCGCACTTCTCAGAGAGATCTCCACCAGCACTATACTCTGGAGCAATTTAGCATACCGTTCCCCTCATGCTGGGAGTACTGCTAAGACCTCCGCTCCTAGGTATCTCTCCACTACCCGAATCATAGTTAGACCTGCAGAACTTCCCATGGTCGCTTCCTAGCCCATCCAACCACCAATCTAAGCTACCACGGCTGCTTGTCCTGCTTCTACTTTTCTTTCTTTCACAATAAATGGCATCATCTTTCGGCCACCAATTGTCCTGATCAACATCACTATGCGCCGCCGCCTTCTTATTCTTCCTCCTCTTCTTCTTCTTCTTCTTCTTCTTCTTCTTCTTCTTCTTCTTCTTCTTCTTGTTTTTCCTCTCGAGCTCCTCGACATACTCTTCCTCCCACCACTCCCTGACCGTATTCCTCTTCTCCTTCTTCAACCCTTTCTCTTCATCCATGGAAACCCACCACTCCGGCCTCTTCTCACCCTTCTTCATCTTCTTCACCATTTTCCCGCTCCCTTCAGCCTTCGAAGAAGACCCTCCAATCCAACCACCAAGCGGTCTGTCCTTCCTAACCTCAGAACCAATCCATTCCATCACATAATCCTTCACCTTCCTTGACCCCGGTCCCACATTGCTCAAACCCAAACCCCCCCTTCTCCTCTCCACTCTTCCCCATCACCTCCTTACCATTACCACCCTCAACATCATCACCTACTTGTCCTCTCCCTTTATCCGACATAGTAACCATTCCCGGTGAGTGCTCCTCCGCTCCCACATTCCCCTCAGGCGACCTATCCACGCCAATAACAACACTAACACTCCCATCATCGAACCCAACCGTAGTAGTCGTGACAACACTCTCCGTCTCCCAACCCGACCCTGCATCATCCCCATTCCCATTAATCCCATTCCCTCCTCT
The DNA here is from genome assembly GCA_035668315.1 of Drosera spatulata. Taxonomy (NCBI): domain Eukaryota; kingdom Viridiplantae; phylum Streptophyta; class Magnoliopsida; order Caryophyllales; family Droseraceae; genus Drosera; species Drosera spatulata. The sequence continues at coordinate 22,433 of JAOVYX010007748.1, read as the reverse complement.
CAACCCCAACCCAAGCTGTTGCCCCAAATCACTACTACACTCATTCTCCCCAACCTTAAACCTAGCCAATCCAAAAACCCCAATCTTCGCCTTCAACCCGACCCCAATCAACACATTACTCGGCTTCAAATCACCGTGAATAATCCCCGGCTCACACTCATGGTGCAGAAACTCCAACACCTTGGCGACATCGATCGCAACCCTAACCCTAACCCCCCAATCCAACATCATCCCCTCCCCTTTCCTCTTCCCAAACAAGCAGTCCTGCAAGCTCCCGTTCTCCATCAACTCAAGCACCAGAAACATTCGTCTCGGTTTCCGATCGGAGGCAAACCCTAACAAGGAAACAATATGAGGAGAGCGTTTTGTTTTGGAGGCGATGAGGAGCTTGGTGTGGAAATCGCGGTCGGATTGGAGGGAGCCGGGGTCGAGAAGCTTGACGGCGACGGAGAGAGGTGGGGTGGTGATGGTGGCGGAGAAGACGGAGGCGGGACGGGGAGAAGGAGGCGGGGATATTTGGGGGGAAGGTCGGAGTTGACTGTGGCTTTGGTAGTGATGAGAACTTTGTTTTGTCTAGGTGAGCGTTATTCTTGTCATGAAAATCTAATTTCTATAGGGTCATTCGTTTCATTGTTTTTTTTTTTTTTTTTTGTGACGAAGATGTCCGGTCCAGCTCGCGTACACCTCGACTAATCCCCCGGATACTGATAAGACGCCCCCAATAAAGCTTTGACCGAAATCAACGGACGTGGTCAAAGGTTGAGTCGAACATCATTAGACCAACCCAGGTTGGTTGTCATTCCTTTCATTGTTGGGTTTAAAGTTGTTCCAAATAAATTGTTAATTGTTTTAAAATACTGGAAAGGTGTTTGATATTTTTCTAATTATAATTTTAAGTATTTTTTGTGTTGAGAGTTATATGTTATCTCAAACTGTTTTTCTTCTCAACAAAAAATTAAAACTGTCTTTGATCAAATAAAATAATTTTTATTATTTTTATTTTATCAAACATCAAACTACTTATTATAAAATTACAATCAACTATTATCTTCGTTTCATAATTCTTGCAACACTTACGTATTTTGTATTTTTCTATACGTATGAATACACGTCTCGTTTTCATATCAAAGCATATCTGATCGTCTCGGAACATGCATTTGGTTGAAGTACGTAATTTATACAAATCATTGATGTTTCACGATAAATTTACAAAAAAAAAACTATGTTTGATCCTCGTTACACGCATGTTAAACTTTATATCGGCATGTATGTCATGTCAAAATGTTGCATTAATTTTGAGAAGAAGATAGTATAATTTATCACTATCAACCATAAGATCCTATATGTATTTTCTATCAATCCAGTCAAACGGCCCGCAATTGATGTACTCCCTCATTTACACAAAAATACAACATATTGATGGAGAGGTTTGTCAAGACAAACTTTGATCAATATCATGGAATGACAAATATTTTTTTAGGTAAATTTGTCGTAAAATATAAGTTCTAATATACATATGTCGCACAATGATGGCTGTGAGATGATCGTGTTGAATAAGAACAAAAATCATCAAAATATGTATTGAATAATGATTTTTTTATAATGTTGTATTTTTATGAAATGGAGGAAATATTATATGTGACAATGCTCATCGCAGTTTCTTTTTTTTTTTGATAAGTCACAACTTATTTTAATGATGCACAAATCTTTCATTAATCGTGTGATTATGGACTCAACGGGAAGACACAAGAAAATAGAACGATCTCAGAATAAAACGTTATTGGATTCCTCTTTTTTTTTCTTTTTCTTTTTTTTGAAAGGTCTAATCGGATATTATATTTCATTGCTCATTTCAAGATTACAAATATTCATAACTTCATCGTGTATTGAAAGGTTCCAAATACCTTTCAATTGGCACTCTGACATGAATCGTGCCATAGCGACATGTACAGCTGTATTCATCTCACGAGGTACCCATGAACAAATAAAACTAGCACGAGGTTTAATCACCGATAGCTTTAGGAGTTTTTTTTTTTTTTTTTGACCAATTATTATAGCTTTAGGAGTTAATGACCATTAATGATTGATATCTTGTTTAATGAACTTATTTACCGGGAATTATTAATACACCCCTTTCAAGAGTGTGATTTTGATTGATGAAGTAATTTAAATAAAATCATTAATTATTATAATTAATTTTATTCAATCAATCAAAAAACAAAAAAGTAACGGGGTATACACTCCAGATGCTCTTAATCCTTCCCCTTATTTACATGACATCATTCGCATCATTCGCATCATTCGCATCATTCGCATCATTCGCATGTTGTCATACTAACGGAATACAGCTCATGAATGAACAGGTGGCAAAAGTGACAGTAATGTGATAACTTATTGATGGTGATTTGATAATAAAATGAGGTTGGGGTGGGTATGTTTTCTTTGTTTCATCTACAAATTATTCAAGCCTGTTGTACCAAGAAGCATGTTTGCACATGACAAGCAAACAGAAGAATAGAAACAACCAAAACCAAAACCAAAAACCAACTACCATTTGTATCCCTTTTATCTATTCTTATTTGCTTTGACAATCTTCCATTTGATGGGCTGGTGATTAGAAAACAATCTAGGAAAATTCCCTCTATTTAATGTTGCCCCCATCCTTATAGATGATACCACAACCAATATAATGACAACAAGAACAACCCAACTAATCATGTCATCGACAGATCCAAAAATGATGAAATGTACACAATCTCCTTCCTGTCACGACGACATACGGATTGTTTACTAACAACAAATGATACCAAAACCATAATATATACTATAACAAACATGTCTATATAACAAATTTTACACTATCACACAGGTTTACATAAAAGGTTTCGTCAAGAATACGGTCCGTGACACCAGGTATACATTCAGTTTACAAAAGCTAACAGATTATCGACAAATAATCAGTAACCACAACATAAGACTAGAACTACAATCAGCAAATAATACGGTGGGAAAGAATTGTCGTCGTGCAGCATGGAACCAAGGAAGTTCCTTCAAATCAAGACCTATAGTCACCTTCCATAAACTGGCGACGTGATCAACTGCAGCATCTATAGGCGTAGGAGCCCAGGGCGCTAAAGCATGTTGCTAGAAGACTGACCTACCAGAACCACTCACCACCCGCATGAACAGCCTTCAGATTGGTAGACAAAAGCGGAATTCGACCATAGAGGGAAACAAAGTCGTTGAGGCACTTCTTTCGCTTGTAAGTGTGACCATTCAGGCTACTAATGCCGGTTGATCCAATCTCGTATATCTTTCCTGCAATATAAGGGTTATGAATTAAAACCAATACCGATGATAAAATTAGGTCAGCCACCTCTGTTTATGGCAACTGCAGTTTCTTCAAAGGAACTACACAGGACCACACTTCCACTACAAGTACAAGAATTTTGCACTTAGAGCTGGAGCTACCAACGTATGCTTTCCTTCTAAGTTCATCTTACCTCGAGAAGTTTGTGACTGAAAGCTAACTACGAAATTTCAGTGTGTATAAACGAGACTACATTTCAGGACTCATAAATCATTCCTACAGATCCAAAAATAACCCGTAATCAATAATTATATATAGAACAAACAGTAATCCATCCCTGCTGAATTCCCCTACAAACTTTCCATGCCGAAGAGAAGTTGTTTAGCTATTAACACCATTAGCAGTTGTGACCTATGTCTCGAAGCAGTATCATGGGCTCTGGTTCATATGAAAAATTGAGAAGAGAACAGCAGCCAATGCAGCAACTTTCCATCCCAAATCAAGAGAATGATACTTCGGGAACTATAAAGCAGAAACTTTTGCATGTAAGGGGACACCAATTCATAATAACATGACCATCGAGGGAAAATTTTCAGGCGTGTGACTACTTGTGGAATTTATCTTCTCCAGTAGCCTATCCTCAATCTACAGGGTTCTTACAGTTATTCAGCAACACAAAGGAACAGAAAAGCAAAAGAAAAATCTCCCACTTCAGAAGTGCAATTCGGCAACTAAGAAATGCTATTACATACAGCTAAATGCAATCCTCCGTTTCCCATTAGGTACCATTTTTATTAGAAGAAGTGGTATTTACCTTTCACCCACACAGGAGGAGCAGCAGTGGCATTTGCAACCAGCAAAGACATCGCGATGTCCTCACAGTTTCTGCAACAGGATAAGAAACTACAGTAAGATTGTGTTTTGCTACAAGCCTACAAGAAGCAACATACAAGAAGAGAAAGAAAATATAATACCCCTCCTTTGTTACATAATCTCTAATGGATGCCGGCATCTTGTAGGTGTACAAATCCAAGTACTTTCGATGAAAGAATGCCGCTTTTGACAAAATCATACTGTAAGTGCCCATCCACCACACAGACCACCACCCTCCATATTCATAATCTGCAACACCATTCTTCTGTGAAGAACAGCAGAACACAATTAGATAACACTTCAGAACCAGTCATCTGACAAGGTGTCAAGGATTCATCTTACATTTACATTCCATATCCTGTATGAACCTATGTTATGAGCGTATGCCTGAAACTCCAGTCCTCCGTCATGTGGTTCTTCTTACAAAAGGATGCCATTACTTGTTACTTCCATCCCAAAGTTTTTCAAGTTATTGTATCAGAGTCCTAACAACTCAGATCTCCCAGTCTCCTAATCTAATATGAGCATATTCCTTTTCTTTTTTGCTTTTAATCAACACGTTTCAATCGGTCCATTTCTGCAAAGTGAACTATTTCCTATATCATGGACCACGTAAATACAATCTATTAAGAAACCCTCTTACCAACCCTACAGCATTAAATCGATGCATATTATGCTCCATAAAAGAAAACAAAGAAGAGAGTCAACATATTAGCAAACTAACCTCTCCAGAGAGCCAATGCATCCGAGGCACAAATCCAACCATTGTTGAGGGAGCAGTTTGCCACACTGTGAAAGCAAAATCCAAGGTACCACAGGGAACAATGACATCATCATCAACTGAAAAGATTGCATCCGTCCTGAGCTCAGCAATTGGTTTGAACCTGTTATTCAAATTATCCTCCTCATTTAGATCAAATCTGAAGTTGGGTTTGTTGGCTTTCTGGGACTTGGAGAGCACAGTCCTTTTAAGGTAAGATTTTAAATCAGCCGAAGGAGGATCACTTTCGCTCCACACCACATGTATCGCATCTGTCCCTCTACATGATGCATAGTGAGCAACAGATTTCTTGAGGAGAGAATTTCGCTTCCATGTATTGATTAAAACCGTGTATCCACCCCTGTAATAGGTTAAACATCCCCATCATACAAACAAATCAAATACGAACGTGATGAAAATGAAACCGGAAAGAAACAGAAAGATCATAATTGTAGAACATAGACTATAGCTAAAAAGCACCAAGTAAGTTGGTAGCAATCCTTCCATATCTGGTTGATTACAGATTTAGAGCAACAAGCATACAAAAGCTTCAATCACTGTGGTAAACATGAATAGAACACATCAAAGGAAATGAACTCTAAAATTTTTCTCATCTACCTCAATTTGGTATCAAAAGAGGTTTACCAAAAATCCTAGAAGAGCCACCTGGGTGTATCACACCTCAAGTTTAATGATTTGTAGACGTAGTTGAGATTGAGCCCAAGATAATTGAGAAATTTCAAGAGACTAGTATCATATGACTCATTGCTTTCTAATCATCTTGCAACATGAAATAAGATGGTTAATCTGAGCAAATGAAATATCTACATAACCTCCTCGATAATCAGCTAGGAATCCCTGGCAATCCTTAACTGGCTAGCGACATTTAATAGATTGCCTCAATTTCCATTTTACTGCTTTCTCCCCTTTGAACTACTTTACTACACCAAGCTACCTCAAGCAACCATACATCAAAATAGAAACCCAGTTAACATTTCCTGATAAGAAAGTTACTACCCAAATTTTTGCAAGCCAATGATTGAGGATTCCTTTTATCTGGAAATGAGGATCCTGATAGCCCCACATCAAAACTAATCATCGAATAACGTATCCTTGACGACATAGATTCACTGTCGAGCTACACATAATAAACCGTCCCGAAACACTCGATGACTGATTCGAGACACTCTCTAACGACTTATGATACTAAATATTTCCAAATCGTACCATAGCTTAACAAATCTAACCAACAAGCAAAGCAGCAATCATTTGCTCCCAAACCATACAATCAAAATCAACAACATCAAATTTCAAACCCGAACCAAATCAAGCACAAAATAAAACAGATCCATCCACATTCCACACAACACCACCAAAATCCACAGATCTCATTCACATCAAAACCATCCAAAACCAAATCACAGCGAATCCACAATCCCTAACCTATACGCAGCAGACGAATCCGAATCAAAGCTCCATCCCATCAATGTCTCAATCCTGGGACAAAACACCAAAAAACTAAACACAACACAAACGACCACCAACGCCTTGAACTTCGCCGCGGCAGCAACAGGCTGTCTCAGTCTCCGAATCAGCGGCGACCACCGGCACATGTACCCGTTGTTACCGTAACCGTAACCGCCTCTCGTCGCGGCCTTCTCCTTCGCCGGCGAGTAGAATCCGCCGGAGTTCCCGTTGGTGGTGATGCTGGTGTGTTCTCCGGCGCCGGCGCCGGTGGAGTCGCGGATCGGAATCAGATTCATCGTCGTCGACATTATAGGGAAGGGGAAAGTGTTGGAGCCATTGATGGGGAGACGAGAGATGATGAGATGATGGGTGATGTGTTGGAGGGGATGAGTGGATCATATTGGGGAAGGGAAGGGATTAAAATTTGGATTAGTTTTTGGTTAATTTTGTTGATGATGATTAGGAGTGTGTTATTGATATTATTGGTTACTTTTTTGATATTGACTCACTGTGATGTTTTTGGTTGCCCTTGTCCGGTGGAGGTTGGTCTGATTGTTTCACAGTCTTCGGTGTAATTGTTTCAAATTCATTGGAAAATAAATCAAAAATATATTGCTCTTGTTTGTTCTCAACGTTTAATGATCTCATCACATCAAAAACTAATACTCACTCTATCTCACGAAAATTATAATATTTAGATTTTTGATATTATTTCGTATTTTCTTCATCTCAAAATAAATATAACATATCACTTTTTATATTATTCAGTATGTATTTTGATGAGCTTTGATATTCGTCTTATTACGTAAGAAAAATTATGTTATCGGTTCAGGATTAAATGAAATAACTTAAACTATCATTAATGTTTCACGATAATTTTACAAAAAAAAAATGATGCTTGATCGTCTCGCGAGACAAGTTAAAGTTTGCCTCGACAAACCACTCGATCAAACTGTTGCAATTATTTTGAAACGAAAGGAGTACATATTTTGATTAGTTTCGTTTTATCGTTATATGACATAAAAATGAAATTTTTTTAAATCCAGATTATATTACATAACAAGAACTATTATTAGTGTATCACAAAAATTTTACAAAAAATATCATTTGATCGTCTAGCAAGATGGGCCAAAGTTCACCACTCCATGTGTGCACAGTCAAAATATTCAGTTAGAGATTTAATGGATTGTGGAAAAAAATGATTAGAGAATTTCAACAACAAATCGATGTTAAAAAAATCTACACCTTTCGATTTATCTTGACAATACGCTTCAAACAACTTAAACTTGAACACTAGCTTAGAAATCAGATTTAATCGTCCCGCGAGACAATTTAAAGTTTGCCTCGACAAACCACTCGATCAAACTTTGTAATTATTCTGAGACGAAGGGAGTACATATTTTGATTAACTTCGTTTTATCGTTATATGACATAAAAATGAAATTTTTTTAAACCCAGATTATATTACATAATAAGAACTATTATTATTGTATCACGACAATTTTATAAAAAAATATTATTTGATCGTCCCGTAAGATAGACCAAAGTTCACCACTCCATGTGTGCACAATCAAAATGTTCAGTTAGAGATTAATGGATTGTGGGAAAAAAAAAATGATTAGAAAATTTCAACGACAAAATTAATGTTAAAAAAATCTACACTGTTCGATTTATCTTGACAATATATAATTTATATGTTGGTATCAACAAATCCCCATTTATCATGGATCAAAACATTCGATTGTCTCATAATTTGAATCAGGTTTCTGCTTCAAATTTCAAACAACTTAAACTTGTACACTAACTTAGAAATCCAAACGAAAATCAAGAATCACAAATCATCTAAGTAGTTTCTTAAGGGCTGTTTGATATCACTGTTAAAACTTTGAAAACCAAAATCAATAAAAAAAATTAATAATGAAAATTAAAATCACTTTACAAAATAAAGTGATTTCTTTGGAAAAGATAAATTCAAAACTACACACAAATGAACCAGGAATTAAAAACAGAAAATATTTTTCTGAATTTTTGTTTTTAGCTTCCGTTTTACTAATTTGAGAATAAGAAAATAAAAAACAAAATAAACAAAATAAATAAAACAAATATTTTTTTTATGAGTTAGTGAAATAAGAAATCAACAACAATATCAAACAGGCAATTTGGAATACGGAAAAATGAAAACAGTATATCGAAAATAAAATGAAAAAAAAAATCCGCCCAATATTCCCTCGTCATTTTCCGTTCGGTGTCTCACTCGTTGGTTCAAATAAGCACGAAACGATCCACTGACATAGTTGGTTGCTTGACGGAATTAAATAGAATAAGTTGCAGAAAAATAAACGATTCCGATGTATCGGTTCCACGCTTTACTATACAGTAACTGCACAAACGACTCTTCTATGTTAATATCTTAGACTCTTAGTTAAGTCTTTCTGTTTGTTCTATAGTCTATTTGATGTAATGACGATTTCAGTGAGCACGTTTTGAGAAGGACAAGTAACCGATGTCAACGGAGAACGCACGTGTGGCAAATAGACAGGCTGGAGAGAACAAACAACAGACACCTAATGTTTCATTTCGTTGCTTAGTGAATTCGTGGCGGAGAAATGTTCTAAGGTTCGGTCGATAGCTAGGGAAGTGTGAAACATATACGAGGTAGCGTTGGTAGAGCTAACATGATTATACCGAGTAGAGAACCACGTAGTAGCCAGCTTACTATACAACGATAAAAACCTGGTACTTACGTCGAGTTTAATCCGTGTTGCGGGCAACAATTGACCGTACCCTACATGTAATATATAGCTTACAGTACGCATCGAAACCTGTTCTGATATTCAGTGTGACAGTAGTTGGAGGTACTGGCCATCGATCTAATTTCATCGTGTAGGATAATTATTATAGATATTAAACTCACATCAAATTTTGAATAAATTATATAATGATATAAATCGATTATGGGTCTTTTTTTCTATTATTAATTGATTTTAAAAATAAACTTTATATTTTTACATGATATCAAAATCAAACCCACATATAAAGTTCAACGATTCGTATGAGAGCCATTGTCTGTTTACGAAGTAAAAGTGATGCATCAATTGTTTCTGATGTCACCTAGGCCGCGAAGACTTGGAGCCTTTACTGTTTTGACAAAGACCTCCAGGAGATCTATCGCGGTCATATATGATACAGTATATCTCCTTCGACGCCTCTATCCAGCCTCATTCACTGGCTATTAATTGACATTTGACAATCACAGATTTGGCACAAGTCGTTGGACAGGTTGAGATTTGTTTTAAGAGGAATGTGATAGATATTGATCTATCTTGATTATCGCACCACCTTTTAGTATTTCGTATAAATTTGAAAGGTGCATATAGATAATATTAGTAGTCTATATCTTCTTCGATTCTATTCTATTTCCTAATAGTAAAATAAAAAATCCAATACAATAAAAAGAATAAAAATCATAATCATAGTAAAGGATAGAAAATTGTTAGATTTATAGTATTGGCTCATTAAATGAATAGTCTAGCATAAGAATACTTTTTTGACTATGCACCATTGATTTCACTATTATTAGTTATTAGTAAATAATAAGGAAATAATTTATTCATATTCATAGAGATAGGAGCCCTCATTCACATGGATATTATAGAGTAGTTGAGGGATTTATAATGTGATATACATATTACATAATAAGGTATACAAAATGTGATAAAGGAGTCAAATTTTTGTAAAAACTTGTATTGATGAAAGTAAAGGAGCAAATATTTGTTTGAAACCCTTTACCAATATTGATGGTGGGGAGATGAATATAATATAAATATTACATAATAACGTATATAAAATGTAATAAAGGACTCTGATGAAAATAAATTTTTGTAAAAACTTATATAAATGAAAATAAAGGAGCAAATATTTGTTTGGAATCTTTTACCCATATTGGTGATGAGGAAATGAAGCGATCGAGCATATATAAAAGTGAGAATTCCGTATATGGCCACTTTTTCAATACTACTTATCTATAAAGCAATCAACTTGGGTGAGAATTATTCAAAGGGTAACTTTTTCAATGTTTTTCCCTTACAAATATGCCATAGGATTTTTATTATCAAGAAGGCCATTTTTCAAAAATTAAAGTAATTTTTACTAAACCTATCCTCCCCCACTTCAATAAATATCATTTTCAAAACCCTAATTTTTCTTAATTTCATGTTGCCACCTTTTGATCCACAATGACCTTCTTCATTATCACCAAAACACTATTCATACGACTGACGCAACATTATCGTCGACGATGAAGAATAAGGAAACATCGAGATTATATCATCAACGTTCACGAAGTTCGCCGTTATATTTGTCCCGTCGTCGGAGAACAGGAAGGCGTGGAGGATCGATATCATCATCGTCGTTGATAAATTCTGTCGCTTGAGAACAAAGAAGTGTTGACGAGGATCGACATCATCGTCGTCAATGAAGTCCGTCGTCGGTGAACAGGAGCATTGAGGATGGATCGACATCATCATATCATCGCCGTTGACAATGTTCGCTACCATTGACTTGTTCCTATGTTTGTTTCATGTCCACGACGAGAACATACTCGTCTTCAATATCATCAATCAAGTCTCTCGTTCATTCGTAGTACAACTAAACTTCTGTGAAGACGTACTATATTTTTAATGAAAACGTACTACATTTTATTGAAGGCGTAAATCAATTTTATTGTAGACGTACTACACTTTCAGTGAATACGTACTGTCATCTTGTATAAGGCTTAAATCAATTTTACTGTAGACTATCAAAGATGTAGATTTACTTCCTTTCAAAAACATTTGTAGATTTATTTTATTTTCTTTTGAACATTGATTAATTTGATTTAATAGAGGGATAATTTGAAAGAATCTTAATTAAATTTAAAAAAACGGTCTTTCGTGTAATAACGCCTGTCAAGTCAATCCGTTGTACTTTTTGTGGGACAGAGAGAGTACAACTTTTGATAATATAATATATTCTTTCATCTTATGGAAATTGGAACAAATTGACTGTGCGTATATGTTGAGGTGAACTTCGATCTATCTCACGGGACGATCAAATGAAATCTTTGTAATTTTTTCGTAAAATACTAATCATAGTTCTCGTTGTGTCTTATAACCTGGGCTAAAAAAAATTTCATTTTTATATCGTTAGATGATTAAACGAAGGTAGTCAAAGTACGAACGAAAAGTAAGATATGAAGTTGACTGGGTCATGAATGATTCGCGGATGATCAAATAATTTTTTTTTTAAAAAATCATCAAAGTTGATTTAAGTTATGTAGTATAACCCTTTAAGAAAAAAATCTCATATCATTTACTGTTAAAAAATAACACATCAACATTTCAAAAGAAAAAAAGATGAAACTTAAAAATATTAAAATTAATATAATATTATAATTATTATGAAATGAAAAGAATATTATTTCCACCTCTTTGTTGTGAATTTCACAAGGATCAAATGATATTTTTGTAGTATTATATGGTTTTATATGCGACACTTTGCAACATGTTAGCATCGTCCAATATTAAAATGAAAAATGGAGGAAAAGGAGTGCCCAAATTGTAGTAGGAGTATGTCTTTGTTTCATTTCTCTTTCAGGCCATGTTTCTGTTTTAGCCCATATTTCTTCGAGTTTGGTGTCCAAACTTTCTGGGAAAGCCCAAAGCCAAAGATTGGTAGGTGGAGGTTGGTGATGGGTCATTTGTCCAGGCTCATTGTTCACACCAAACAAGTGTCCAAGAATCCAAGATCCCACAGTACGAAGATTGTTTTTTTGTGGTTTCTCAGCCTGTACGCAAGCTGTTTGATGAAATGCCTGTGAATGAGGTTTGTGATCAAACTTCATACTGCTGAACCGTTTTCATCCGTTTATACATGTTTGTAGATTAGATGTGTGAAATTGATTACTTGGGGCACTTCGCATTCCCATTTGGGTGTGTAAGCTTTCACCACAAAGGGGGAGACAAGAAACAATGCCGTGCGAGATCGATTCCGTTGCAAACGGTTGAGAATAGTTTACCCACATCGGGTGAGGCGAATATATCAGATGTGCATATATAGATCATGGATTACTCCATTTATTGCTAATTGGTTTTGAGTTGGAAGTTAAAGAGGTTTTTTTGCAAGGTGTTGTACTTGTTGGGGGTAGGAACTCAATACAAGATTTACAATGGAAAAGCCAAGCCCTAAGAAAAAGGATGCAGCATCTCTGATGGCCATAGTATTCAATGGAATTTGGACTGCATATCTCGAAGGTTATATTGCAAAAAGCATGTGTTCTTAGGACTTAGGAGTATAATATCTCAGGGTTCATATGTCGGTGGTTTCGTGATCGAGAGCTATATATTTCAATGATACATCGACATGATCCAAATGTCTGCATGCCTTTTTCTGCTTTTATCACTGATTGTTTTGAATCACAATGTTCGGACAACTTTCCATGATCTATGATTCTTATTTCTGAAGCTGTAGTATTGAAGCAAACTTATATTCATTTTCCGTGCTTGTTGGCAGTTTGATGGACTTCCTGTCTTGTTTCTTTTCTATGCATAGAAACTAGGACTTCAAGCTTCAAAGAAATGCTGTTTGTGCTACTCATGGATCATAGTGCTGCAGAGACTCTTATGACCGCAAGAAATTCTGCTTGTGCTGATCCTGGTTGGTGAAATGAGCATCTGGAAAAGGATGGGAAGTGCTGTCGGTCTGAGCAATGCTGGAGTATGCAGCACAAGACTATGAGAGCTTGTGACTTGGGAGTTAGGATCTTGAGCTTCACCATGAAAAGGCTTTCGACTGCAATCATGTCTTCTCTAGGTGATTGCATTGCTACTCTGTTTTTCCTCTCTTGCATTTTGCTTTGCTGATTGCTGCTGTATTAATTTCTTTTTTCCATTGCTTTTCAAGGCTTTGCTCTCACAATTTAAACCCACTTTAGATTGACAGTTGCTTATTTTCAAGGTATAATCTCAAGTTTTCGACTTTGGTTAAGTGTTAGTTAAACTTAACTAATTCTAACTGACCAGTTGTATGAAGAGTGAAGTGTAAGTAACAAAAGATCTTGTATGTCTTTATCATAGTGACTTTCATGGTGCTGAAAGACGCACCATTCTCCTTTTCTCTGAAGCTCTTTATCCTTTACCTTCTCTGGCTTCTTGCTACTTTTGGCAAAGTCTTTGGCTGAAAGTTCCGGAAGCTTTTCTATCGTTACCATAAGAGTGGAAACTTGAAGCGACTGAATCCCGAAAAGGATGTCTCGCTTAATGACTTAAGCTAGACTAGCATTCTTTTTAAGAATGAAAAGCTCTTGTGCCTCTCAGACTTGCTTAACCATAAGAATCTCCCTTTCGCCCATTCGGCAAGTTTGATACATGGAAGCCAATTGTTATGTGGAACACTTCAACCTGTAAATATCCTGTACATTTTCATTGTTATTCAAATAGAAGAAAATGGTTATTGCTACATTGTTTATATAAAGGAGAACGGGAACCTTTGAGGCTATAGAACCTTTACAGTCCAGATCAGAAGTCCAGGACCTCATTTATTTGTGCTGGATTTGTTTGTTCATCTGTATAATAATAGCATTTCTCGTGGCTTTCTACATTTATTTGCTGCAGGCGCTGAAAAGAAGAACTGAAAGACACATGGAACACTTTCCTTGACTCAAACTTGATTGAAATTGTAAAACTGACTAGTGAGGTACTTACTTGCTGATGTTTGGATTAATCTTCTGCCGTAAATCCTTGATGTATATGGTAGGGGGTACAAGGGGTACGCAGTACAGTACTGAAATAGAAAACTCTATTGTCAACTGTGTGCATCATTTGCATTCCAAAGTCTTTGCTCTTCTCTTCTCCATGTCTTCTTGGTTTCATTTTTTGCCACCTAGTTGAAGCTGCTTACGGCTAAACCATTGCCGAAGAACTTGAATAAACGAATTAAGATATTTGGATCACTATATAGGACCTTATGCTGTTAATATCCATCATCCTTATACTGTGAATCGCCTCATTATGTGGTCAGAACAGAACAAATAATATATATATATATATACTTATGCTGGTTGAGGCTTTCCCTTAACTGTGTCATTTTCTTGCACACTCTTAATCCTTGCTCAAGACTTACCTTTGCTTCTTCAAGGTGGAGTGTTCTTCTCTAAGCGAGCATCGGATTAAAGCTAAAGCAATGACAGGGCAACTCTCCTTTGGCGAGTCAATGGCTTGACTATGCCTTTTTTCCCACGCATGCGCAATGCGACTTCCTGCCAAGGAAGAGCGGCCCTGTTAGTACTCTGCTTTCATGTACACAACATTGGTACTTTCAATCTAGCTTTTGATTTCATATGTAAATCAAGAATAACTCACGGTTTCGATTTTAATCAGTGACAGCATTATATACTGCCCTGGGTTCGGAATAAACCCTTCAAGCCATTGGCATATCCTGTGGATTATGCCTTGGATATCCTACTTATGTAGTCTTTTGGTTCTCCTCGCCATCGTTCTCCCTTTCATCGTGACCTTTCTTATCTTCTTTTGGGGCCAATTCTTGAGGCCATGCACAGAAGAATCTGCTTTTACCCTTAGTCTTATGAAGATGCTTATCTATACATGCTGCTTATGTGCGTAAAGTACCTTGAATCTACCTGTGGCATATCCGATTGTTCGTATTCGTGTCCTCGTGTCTCTTTCATTTTAACAGTCGCTTGATAGCGTCGAGATCAGTCTCTGTGAACCATACTATGTGTTAGTTGACTCGCATTGACGTATCTGTCACGTGCAGCTGCAGCTAGAACTGTTCACTGCGAACATCGAAGTTGAGTGCTAATATGACGCCTTCTTGCTCAAGACTTTCGGTAATCAACTATTCTACTTGGGGTATGCCCTTTTACATTTTTTTTCCACTTCGATTCACGTTGGATAATGACGCCGTCGTATTCATGTAGTCGACCCCACTTGATGGGATAAAGGCTTGATTTGTTGTTGTTGTTGTTTGATTCACGTTGGATGACGTTTTTTCTATGTAAATTATCAGAGATAGCTTAAAGTCTTACCTGTTTAGGCGATGATTAAACTTATTGATATATGCATATATCAGAAGATGGCTTTAACTGTTGGAAGAGGCTCATAGCATTCTGGATTGTTAACCCTCCATCAGTGGCAAATTAATGGTCATGTTGGTATGTTGCTGGAGTATCTTTGCAGGTAGCAAAATGTATAAGAAGCCTTTGAGTTGATCATATTGATTATGGTTTCCAAGTCCATGCCTTTGACACACTTCAGGAGTTTTGCTGGTCACTGAATTAGTACAGCGACGAAACTATTATCAAGGGACAGTTAGATTTGAGACGGAGATCTGCCCTGTGGTTTTATCTGGATCAAGGTTTCAATCAATGCTTCCATTGACGAGAGAATAGATGGAAGTGTATGTTTTTGCTGTTTCTGATGGTACATCCTGATCATCAGCGACCTTGTAGGACTTGTTCTTTGAGCATGTAGCATGAAAGGAACATAAGATAAATAAATATCATTATTGGGGTGGTATCTAAAAATCCCGTAGCTCTACATAGCATAAGTACATACTATACATAATGTTTATAGGGGCAAATCTGCTGATTGGCTTTGGGGGTGAGCAGTAGTACTCCAGCAGTTCAAAGCCATGCTCACGTCACATTGGATTTTGTTGGATGATGATATTTTAGTCATTTGAGAAAATTTTATTGGTTTAGTTGGGATCACGTTGCCATGAATGAGGATACCAGATGACAAATAGTGAGGTTGGATCTGGTGAGACTTCGTGCTTAACTGCTTATTGTAGTGTGGACTGGATTGGTTTGTTAATGTCCCTCTGCTGCTATATTGCATCACAGTTTATTTGTTTGAGATATCTTTCGCCTTATGCTTCTGACAGATCCTATTTCAGATTTTCTGACTTCTTCACTACACTGCTATTAAGTTGCAAATATTTTTCGTGATCTCTGTAGATCATGGATTGCTGAATCCATTTATGTTCTATCTTCTGAATGCAGAGGGACAACGGCAAGGGAGTTCGTGCTGCACTTGAATTTTATGACAATATACCAAGGTTAGTTAATTTTACTGATCTAAGTTCTATGCATTTCTGTAGTTCCTGCTTTGTAGAGACACAAAGGTATATCCTCTTTTCATAATTCGCTTGGTTACCAAAGAAGCCCCTTGTTGGTCTCCACTTTGATACTAGCCACATATTTCCATATCCCATGAACCAAAGGTCCAAAACTTGTAAAAACCACAGTTTCTTCCTCTCGATACCCAAAACTCAAAACCACCAAAATCTTGAACTCCTCTTCGTATTGAAGCCATGAGGTATCACACACTTGCTTTGAAGTCACACACCTTCATGTTCTCATCCCATCCACGGCACCAAAACTACAAACGCATAGCACTCGCTTCATCTCCATCATCTCCTTCACTTTCACTCACTTCAACATCTTCAAGTTACAAGGTGAGATTTGAGACATTGGAGAGCTGCAAACTAGGCATTGCTAGGTACCCTGTTTTTCAGTACAATGCTCGCGGTGGCAGCGGACAAGGGGAGGGCAAAGTGGTGAACGAACAAGTAGAAGGTGAAGTTGAGTTTGATGGGGAAGTGATCTTGGTTGAGTTTGATGTTGAGGAGCTGTATATTCCTCCATTGAGTTATGCAACTACCAAGTTCTTGGGTTTGCCTTTGCCTCCGTTTCTCAAAATTGAGATTGTGCCTGAGGTTTTTCAAGGGAGGATTGAGAAGATTTCTGGCAAGGTATGGAACTAGTTCAATATGGTTCCACACTTCTATTCTTGCATTTTTAGCTGATTTTGGATGTTGAGCCAGGAGTCGTCACGCATACCGGTACATTACTAGCTCATAAAGACTGTTAGATGTAAGTAACGTGTTGTCGAAAAACGGATAGAAGGGTTTGGCCTAGAGAGTCACTGAATCCAAGAAAATCAATATCTATGAAAATTTGAACCTAAGAGTTGAGACTGTGATTGAGCCCTTGAATTGTATATGTACTCCTAGTTAGTTGCTTAGTAGTTGGCATTGAACTTGTTGGCAGGTTGATCTTGAATTCAAGGCCAAGTTCTGGTTCTCCGTAGGGACTATATACAAAGCCCCGCCTCTGTTAGTCGCAACAATATTAACATCAGAAGAACCCGCTGGAGAGATGAGAACCGGAAGAGGGCAGAGGCTGGACAATGCCGGCCGATGCAGGTTGGTTGGCGTAGCCACAGTTGACCCGATCGATGATCTATTCATGAACACGTTCCTCGGCCTTCCTACAGAATGCCTTGCAGAGATGAATGCAATAATTGCTCTAGTTCAATCCGCTTGACAAAAACTCAGGAGCATGGCGCGTAGTTACATGGGTTTTGCTCTCTAGTTCATGTTCATATAGGTTTAATCATTACTCAGGATTCTGTATTATAATATGAACCAGTGTTCCAAGATACAGATACAAGTAACAAGAATGACAGAATCAGAAATCATGTCATGACTTTTTTCCTTATCTTGCTTTAAAATATCTGGGTGATATCAGCTCCATCATCATAGGAGTTTCCCTACTTGTTGCATGACATAGAAGAATAAAAAATATCTCTTCAAGCTCACATTGCTTGCCGTATTTGAATTCGTTTTTGCACTCAATTATCTCTGTCTATTATACTATTGTAGCTAAATAAACATGCATAAAGAAGTGGTCATATTGCAAATAATTTTGTTATAGATTTCATGAATGCATTAATCTCTTGCCAAATTAATCACGACGAAAATGGTAGAAAAGAATTTATCAGGACAAATTGCGGTTTACATCCAATGATCAAACATAATTTTACGGGTTTGCTTTCAAACACACGTTGAAATACTAGTAATCTCACATTCAATTGATTCATACCGGAACCTAGTCTCCTTAAGGACCAAACCATGTTACTCTAATGAAACGAGATCTAATACTCGAACAGAACATCGAAACATGATTTAATCGGTTCAACAATTATGAAACTTCCAAACTAGCTCCAACAAACAATTCGTTCCCATGTAAAGTGCATGAGGCAAGCAAGCCTAATATGAACAAAGAAAATTATGCACCAGAAAATCAGTTCAACTCAATGTTTGGTTTTCTTTGCGTCTTCCCTTGATTTACGTATGTGCTAAGTCACACATGGCTTGCCCGCATAGTTTCATGAAACTAAGCAAATCCAACAAACATTTCATTATACAAAACTCAAATATATAATCTTGCAAGCTCTCATCAAAAGCAAAACCACCAAGTTTTCTCATCCTACAAAAACAGCATGGATTGCCATCTTCACTGCTCCACAATCCCTCATCTTTTAAGCAAGAATCCCACAGGAAAACCACAGCTCGGAGCGAGATTGTTGTCCAAGAGCGTAAGAACTAGACCGGTTCGTGCCTTGGCTGTTGCCAAACCCAAGACGGATTCTTACAACGTCGGGATCAAGACATTGGATGGATGCAAGATCGGATTCAGTGGCTATAACTTGGAATATAATGCGAACGGAGGGAAGGGTGCTGGACATGGAACGAGGTTGAGTGATGGAGACTTGAGTGATAGTGTCGCGGTAAGTTTTGATCCAAAGACGGTGTACATCCCTCCGGTGACCAGTGCCACGACGAAGATGTATGGCTGGCCGATGCCGCCTTTTCTCAAGATTGAGATCGTCCCAGAAGTTCTTCAGGGAAGCATCAATGAAGAATCTGGGAAGGTATGATAACACCAGGTCTAAAATTAACTTACATCGTCAATTTATTGGTAACTCGTCATATCTGTCAATTCTCATCTTTATGGTCAAGCCTCAAAGCCCAACGTACAAAATGATCGCTCATGCCAAGCATATTTGTTGGATCCGTCATTATATAGATTTACCTGAAAAATAAGATTTATAGATTAGTCCACGTAGACAAGGATCACAGAATATATCTCTTCTTTGTTAAAGAGAGTTAAAACTTGATGTACTTGGTGCATACCTAGGTATTTCATGTTGTGCATAGCAACAAAACTAATTTCCCAGGTTTTTCCCTCCAGATTGACATCAAATTCAGAGCAAAGTACTGGTTTTCCATAGGGGATGGGTACAAGGCTCCTCCGATTATCATGGAGACCGTATTGACGTCCGATGAGTCACGAGGAAAACGTGGAAGTGCAAAGGGAAAGAGGCGGGGTAAGGACGGAAGGTGCAGGCTGGTCGGCATAGCAACACTTGGACCGCTCAAGGATGGCTATATGGATGCTCTCCTCGGGCTTCCTGTGGAATGTGTGACAGAGATGAATGCTATAATATACTTCACCTAGTTTTCCTTCATCAGGGCTTCATGTATATATTCATGTTTCAGTGAAATATGGATGGGAGAAAACTGCAAAGTAAACTTCAAACTCAAACATTGCAAGCATTTACTTGAAGGGGGAAAAAGCATGGTATAGGTTCGTGATGCATTACTCAAGATATTACAATAACGATCGTTATATCAGGTTGAAAAACCAGGAATTCTACCTATATAGTAGCACTTCAATGCGCCAATGCATACCAAACTCCAGCCTTGCCAAGAACTTAGAAATATCGATAGAGTCTCCGGCTGCTTCTTCAGTGTCTCAACACCTTAAGAAATCCCCTTATTTTAGCAGCAACAACATGATTAATAAGAGCCATAACGAACAGACGTGTTGAACCTTATGTGGTTGTTTTTTAGCATCGGACCAGTCACCAACATTTTTTAGAAAGGCTACAGTTCAACTCCAGTTTTCATTACAAACATAAAAATCAAAGATGTATGCTTCCTTACAATGCTACAGTTCAAAACTTTCGGCGTGTTAGTGCAACTCCATAGCATACTACAAAAGGATCTTTACATGCAAAAAATAAGAGAATCCCTATACTGAAAGCAGCGAAACTCAATAGTGAATCAAATTGTTTTTAGAGGCTCTTGTTCGTGGCTTCATTAGCCCTCCACAAAGTTCATCCCCTTCCCCGCGCCAATTTTAAGCTTTGATGTCGTTTAAACCATTGAATTTGTATAGCCATTCTTAAGATCCATAATAAGCCTTCTATCATGGGTTCGAAATTTTGGTAAAAATAGAACTGACTCTGCGACATCATATCTCTGTGTTTCCAAGCAAGTTTACAAAAGACTATTGATTTCCCAAATACACATACAAACCTCCTTTCCCACTCACACAAATTTCATTCCCAAACGCATAATTGTCAAAAGGGCAAAAAAACCCATCAGAGCACACAGCAGAACAGCACGCATTCACTGCTTTCTAAGCAAATTCACAAATGGGAATACACACAAAACCTGAGAAGATGGTACACCGTACACACGAGTAAAGTGTGTTCTTGTTTGGGATTGCCCGCATCGTGTTTCGGTTTCGACTGGTGCAGATGAGTGGCCAATGCAAGATGATCCTTGCAAGATGACTCATCGGTGCCCTGGAAAGTCCCAAGCCACTCGATCTGGATTGGCCCTTTTCACTCGGGTAAATCACCTGGACCAATCCACATTCATTTCTTTGTCCCAGTTTAATAGGACATGGGTTACGATGGGGTAAGTAGAGCATGTCCAATGCCACTTGATATTTTTGTATAAATATAACTAAATTTTATTTATGCACAGTATAGATTTGGTATAATTATCATAGTCATTTTAATGTTATCGTGTTATATTTTATTAATGTCTCGTAAAAAGTGTTAAGATTGAAATACATCTTAATATCGAATTTGTATTTTATTTTTTTTAGTTCTTGGGTTTGCCGTAATTTGATAAGTTGTTATAATTTATCTTTGTCATTTTTATAGTCAAATTTGATAACCAATTAGGCAAAATATCAAATTTGCCATAGAAGAACAAAACCCTTTTGAGTGAATTAGAAAACTATTGTTATATTTTGACAAAACCAATATATATAGCTAGCCATTGAACTTGTTCTTAAATTTGTGGTAGAAAAGTATTTGTAACAGTTTGTTGTCTCCTGCTTACAGCACAAATATTTTTTCCTTTTTTTATTTTATTAATAATATTACTTAAAATTTATCAAGAAACACACAACTTATAATACTAATGATGCTTACACTAGTTGTATGAATGATGTTCACACTAGTTGTATGAATTGATATTCAATTTTATTTTATCCAAGTGAAAATTTATTATAGACAATTTTAAGATCGTATTTTAAACTGTGTGCGATAATAAAACGTAACACTTTGATAACTAAAGGATCAATGAAATAATAAGGGATTAATGTTGGTGTTGTAACAGGGAGGGATATATCTATTGCAGAATCATCTCCATCATATTTTTAAAAATCAAAAATTTTACAGAAAATTCCCTTATAATACAACGTTTTTAAAATATATTCTCAAAAGATAAAATACGAAAAAAAAATCCTCAAAACATACAACTTCACTTCCTCACTCTTTCTTCTCCCTCTTCCTCTCCTCTTCCACCTCACCCGCCACCTTCCCTTCCCGTCGCAACCTTGCCTTATCGTATTTAAGGAAATTATAGTTTTGAATGCACCAACCAAGGTTCTCACCTTATCAGTTTTGAGGCCAATCCAACTTATTTATTGATGGGCTTCAAGTAGAAGGCTCAGTGTTCAAGCTGAATTCGAATCCAGAAAGTCCGGAAGGCAAGTCACAATTTGTGACGATTTTCAGATTCAACAGCGAAAGCAGTACACTGTGCTCCTTGTCATGGTGATTCCAACTTTCAAGCCCGATACAAGCTCTAAGTCGTGCAAGAAGAACAGGATACCAGCTCTCGATATCACAACAGTGCCAGAGGAAGTAATGGTCTACCTGTAATAACCCAAAAAAGAAAAAAAAAATTAATTATTATCAAATTTAAAAATATATATTTGATTAAAAATATATGTACGAAACGTATATAACGAACGCGTAAATAAAGATTTACGAACGATGAACGTTACATCGTTACAATTATTATACATTTGAGACA